>BLKR01001433.1:0-289845 GCA_011170035.1 Teleogryllus occipitalis | reverse complement strand
AACTGTATTTCTTACAGAACTCAAGATGTGCACAGATAGTGAATATCTAAAAGCAAAACATGGGACCATTTCAGAATTCGCTCAAAGGTTCAGGGGCAACTGGACGAAAAACATGACCGATAACGACCCAGCAGCTGGGGTACAGTCATTGACACGTAATATAGTGTGTCTATGTGTACAATACTTGTTACAGGTTGTTTAGAATTATACAGTCCAATTGGGTTTAGTGTATCACTTAAGGCTTATGTCGGGATTGTCCCTTTGCATTCTCAGTTCTATATGTACAGCAACTTCCTTTTATAAGTTTCATCTCAATGTATAGTCTCCCAAGTGGTTAGACGGAAAAGTAAGCCCTATGGCCCGAACCTCGCAATTAATAAAGCCATTATTATTTCTATTATTATTATTATTATTATTATTATTATTATTATTGACTGTCTTGTATAATATTAGATTTAAATTTCACTCGTTATTTTGAAACAAAATGAAAATATTCAATAACAATCTTAATTACAAATGTATTTTCACATTTTACCGTATGTATAAATAAATATACGAAGGGTATTCAATAATAAAAGAGAGAAATTGGTCTGGAGCAATAAAGGTTTATTTTTGCACCAGGACTTTTCCACCTTTGCAATATAATTCTCAAGAACATGCAAGCACTTGTCTCAGCTGGTTACCAGCCCTTTTATACCAGCTGTAAAGAAATGTTTATCTTGGCGTTTGAACCAATTTCCAACATTTGTTTGGCATCCTCGTTATCCTGGAACTTCTTCCCAAGCAATGCCTCCTTCAGTGGACAAAACAAATGGAAATCAGATGATGATAAATCCGTAAAATTTTCCTCGTCAATAATTACATACACAAAATGAGGAACACAAATTAACTATCTTTACTACAGCTTCGGAATGAAATGTACCACCGGCGTACGAGGTTATGAAATACTTCGCCGTTACTCAGTTTTAAGTCGAGCATGCAAAACTTTAGTATTCTGGTTTCTGGTGCTAACACTACCTTTCTAGATCCTGTCTCCCACTTCAGTTTTATGCAAATTTGGAAGTCCAGCCGTGCCGCCACTCGCGTCGCCACGTAGCTCGCTTCGATGCTGCTCCGAAGGCCACTCGGTCTCCTTTGCGCCTGCCACCAGATCCAGGGACCAGTCTTAATTTCGCCCGCCTATCTTGCGACACGAGTATGCGTATTGCCCACTCTCTCTGCGTGTGCTAGCTGGCGTGTCGTTTCACTAATGCTTTATAAAACTCGCAGTTTCGCAGTCGCGGCCACTATTCTGCTCCGTCCTAAATTTTCACAGTTCTTACAACCGTCCCCTACAGTGTTCTACTTAAATCACGTAGCCTCGTTACTATATCACTTCTCCCACTTCCTAACGCCTCAAGAACTACTACGGCTTCTCTCCAACAACTACCCCGCTTATCTTACTCGACGTCTCACCTCGGCGTCTCACACAAGAAGGGGCCTTTTTCTCGCTGCTCCGCCGTTTAAATGGTGACGTGACGTCATGGTGCAACCCTGCCGCGCTGCCCATAATGCGGAAGTACACCGCCGCCATGTTTCAGGCCGCAACTAATAGGTCTGATCTTTTTGCGATCTGTAATCGGCTTTCTGGTATTCTTTCGATCTTCACATCTCCGTCGATGCTGCGTGGGCGTTGAAAGGATTGTAGCGATGTCTCAAACGTCACAATATATATATTGCAACTCCTCCACTGGCACGATTAGTAGTAGTTCTGTTTCTGAGGAAGCATTTATAACCTTTGATATTGCCATGATGAGATTCTTTAAAATTAGTTTCTTGATTGCAGATGACTTCTGGGTGGGTAAGGCCCCACAAGTGCTGTATACTTTCTACTCTAGAATAAAAACCGTTGACATTACATTGCAAAATGTTTATTAGTTGGAGCTGATGTTTGCACTGGAGTCTGATTCAGTACATGATTTTTCAGAAGGCGGTAGCACAGACTTTGTAAAATGTGCTTTTTATTGTTGCATTTGGAAGATGTTGGTACAGGTTAGACATCGTCTGAATGAGGGCTGATACATCAGGTGAGTAATCTTTGGCGATGAGGATGGGGTCAGCAGCGTTAAAGGAATTTTCCAGGAAGGATTTAAATTGACGGTAGGGAAGAGGATATTTGCTTTGTCTTCAATAACTGATATTAGAGGAGATATTAGTTCCTCTTCAGTTCTACTTTTGTTCGTTAGTTCGCTGGCTCGTTTAGTTGTTCTTTTTTCTTCTTAGGCTGTTTCAGGGTTTCATCTGTATTTGCTTTTCCTGTGGTACATGAAGATTCAGAAACATCAGAGG
The DNA here is from genome assembly GCA_011170035.1 of Teleogryllus occipitalis. NCBI lineage: Eukaryota > Metazoa > Arthropoda > Insecta > Orthoptera > Gryllidae > Teleogryllus > Teleogryllus occipitalis. Next base: position 287,517 of record BLKR01001433.1, on the reverse strand, counting down.
AGTCAGATTGGGGACATCTTTTGTTTAGTGTAGATACTCAATTATTGTCTGTATCATCTTCCTGTTGATTAATAGAATGTGCAGATTGATTGTCAGTTGTGGGGAATTTAGCTTGGGGGCTTTCTTTATGGAGATTACGGGTAGTTGTGTCATTTATTGGGAGTGGAAGAATTCTGTTGATTAACAGATTGATATTCAGTTGCAGGGGAATCAGTTAGTTTTTTTTTTTGTGGAGGTTAGGGAAATTCTCATTGTCATTATTTAGAGACACGGAGATTAAAGAATTCTGTATAGAGGTGCAGATTGATTTGCATTTGCTGGGAAGTCACTGTTATTGGTGTGATTTTGGTGAGAGGGATAGTGGTTACTAATGTGGCCTTTCTCCTTGCATAGGAAACATATCACATTATCAGTGGAAAAGTATATACAGTATGGTGTGTCTTGATGGCACACCAATGCAAAATCCGGTAACTCGTCAATATCACCCGGATCGATATAAATCTGCCTCCTAAAGCTCAGAATATGAGAGAAGCCAGGTTCCGAGATCTCTGATAAACGACATCTTAGTGGAGGGTTTGATGTTGCTTTTATTGAAAATGATCAGGATTAGCTCGGTTAGCTTAGGTATATCAGGGCATACATTAGAGATAATAACCCGTACTTGTTTATTAATGAGTGGTCTTGTATTCAGTTTTTGATTATTATCAATGATAAATCTGTGTATATTCACAATACGTGCGGCAATCTTTTGAGTTGAGAAGAAGAAACAGATTATGTTGTTATTATTATTATTATTATTATTATTATTATTATTATTATTATTATATTAAACAAAACGAATATCTGAGGGGTTAACGATAGAGACAAGTTTAGGTACATATTCCTTGATGCTAATACCTTCTTGGGCTTCAATCACAATCGCTTGTCTTTTGTTAGGGAAAATTTCCGATTGCACCGCAAGAGAAAATGTTTTGCTCACTTGTTTATCTGTGGGTTCTGGGGTTATGTTGTCGTTGGTGAATGTTTCCATCGTGGTAGGATTCCAGCCGCTGGGACAGCTGACCTTTACGTAAAAACTTCCTCTTCGTCTTCTTCAATCGATGGGGAATATAGCACTTACTCATGTATCAATACGGACACGTACTCGTGTATCAATTTCTCGGAACCTTGCAGCGTGCACCACAAACACGTCTACCGTTCACGGACGCACCATAGCCTTTAAATTTTCTTCTCGTATGTATCAACGTGCGGTAAAAATGAAGGGGCTAGTTCCATTTATGGCGAACACTGTGCTTTTGAATAGTGCAAAAAGTTAACATTCCAAAACTACAAAATTGAAGATAGAAATTCTTGCCCCAAAAACGGTTTTGAAAATACACTCTTTAGAAGAGAGCAAAGTACAAGTTTTAGAAAACGAGTAGATATTTCACAACTAGTGCTTGAAATTTATGCAATTAAAAAATTATTATATCATGAATCGCTCCACACTTTTTAAAAAAAATTCTCTTCGTATGTACCAAAGCGTGGATAAAACATGCAGTCACATTTTCAGCGAGTGTAGACCATACCCTCCATATTTTCGACGTTTGTAAAAACATTTCAAAATTACAAAATTGAAGATAGAGATTTTTATTCTTACAAATCAGTTATTTAAAAAAGTTATGTACAAATTTTTGATGAAAGGAGTAGTTTTCTATTAAAAATCCGTAGCATCCACGACCAAGGGCCGGCAAAACATGCCCGCAATAAAAATCGATTAAGATCATTCTTGCTTTTTATTTTTTGGCACATAAAGCAATATCTAGAAAGTACCCTAATAGACAACTACAATGATCTATTCGACATTTTAATAAAAAAGAACAAGTATATTCCGAAAATATGAAAGTGCTGGCATTATTTCCATTCCCTCGTCTTTCTAAGGTTAAGTCTATGAAGCAAAAATGCTACTAAATATATTAAATTCACAGTGACGCAATATATCTCATTTGGAACTACGAATAATTTGTGAATTAGCCACAGGCTGTTGACTAAAGTAAGACTGGTCCATGTGTGATTGAGAGAAGTATTTTTGACTGTGTGCTTTGGAATTACCCATTACACATAGACTGGATTGTTTTACGTAAATCGCGAATGCAGAAGGCACCAAACTTGTCTCCCAACTCGGAAATAAGTAGCGAAACGTCAACTATGGTATATATAGCGAGTTGGGTGATATCGTATAAATAAAAATGTATGACTGACACAGTGGAAGTCGAAACCAGACACCTTGTCTCACCACACCACCGACAGCTCTCACTAGCCATAGAAACTTCATGCGAGCAGCCTGATTTCTGCTTATCACATAACTGTTATTTCTTGACACACCATAATTCACCTTTCTTAGCCATCTCCTTTCAGCGAGGAAAGGAACACAACCACCTCCTGAGATATAACTTGCACTGTACTCATGAGACTAACGCGTGGCAAGGCCGTGATAACAGCATTTGGGGCTCTTGGATCTAGATTAATTTGGGGGTCCCCTATTTTTACTTTCACCTATTTCTCCCTTTCTCCCAATTTCGATGCTGTTTAATTTAACATTTTCAATTTCACATTTTCTATCAAAAAATGAAAACATATTTGTATAAGTAAGAATAACAGATTTATAATTACATTGAAAATACTACCAATTAAATCCTTTTAATATTTTGTTGAATTGTACAAATTAAAAAGTATCAACCAGCGGCATTGCCTATTGTAATTATCCACGCCTTACACGTCACTTCGTTACGCCAATTTTTTGCATATAGTTTAATCATACATCACTTTTTTATGCGTTTTTACATTTATTTTTTGGTATTAAATATTTTTTGAAGAACTATCGGGGGGCCCTTCATCCGTACATTAACATGGCACTGGAGAGAGGAGCGCAAAAATACTGAAACACTTCCTTTGTTGAGAAAGAAAAATTACTCATATAAATCCATTTTCAGTTGTTTTAATTCAAGAATCCTGTACACTATTATTCAAACCAACACCAGATATGGAGACTAACTAGAGCATGTGGAAAGATCATTACTCACTTTTTCTTCTTTTTTTATTTACAGAAAAGAAGCCCTCAGGTACATCCATCTGAATAATAGACGCTTATCATATCATAAACGTGTAAGTACACAATAACAAATTTTGTATAAAACTTAGAAAACAATTGACTATTAAATTCAGTTGGTCATACTCATAAAAGTGAAAAGAAAGTGAGCATTCATTTTATTATTTCGGAGAGAATAATTATTTTTTCCTTCAAACTTCTATATACTCGTATGATATATGATATGAAGCTGTTCATTCGCCTCACTTTAGTATTTTCTGTTCACTGCCATAAGTAACGAATATTGTATAAATACCAACGGGATAATATTTTATAAATAGGGAATTTATTGTAATGAAAATTCCCAAATGGCAATTTAACAATACCTGGCGATGGACCGGTGGTCATATAAGCGAAGTATTATTTTACTTTGTTTCATATAAAGACAATTCCCGCAATATTCATTTCCAAACTCATATCTGAAATATTCCATTTTGAAGTACAAATGTACTCAAATAAAACCAAATATGTAAAACAAATAAGCATTAACAGGAAGAATATATAATTATGTAATTATACCCAAATATCTAAAAATATGTAAAATAAAAATGGATTTAATTTGTTGAGAAAATCATGGAAACTAAATTTCTGAATACAGAATACTGAATCTTGCAATTATAATAATATGTTTTTACCTCAAAAACCATTTCCTAGTTATAAAGGTAATCTAATAAAATATTTTTATCACAGGAAGAACTCTGTTTAATATGGCTTCACCAGAAGAAATTATGGAAATTGATGGCATGGATTACCAAGCTCAGTCTCAGGACATAAACATTGATGTGGCAATGGAACGCCTCAACATCAGCGATGAAGAAGTATCAACTGCAAGAATGACTGCAGATTGGATCATTCCTCCTTGGCAACACCAAGCTTCTACGTCACATTTTGCTGTAGACAGCATGAATTATTTTTACGGAGAACGTGTCATGACAGTTACATTCAATTCTCGAGATTACCAAGTTGCTTTAAAACATCTTAAAAAACATCACCACAAACGTCATCACAAACATCAATGCAAACGTCATCATAAACGCCATAATCACCACCATCGTCATCACCGTCCTAACTGTCCACACTACAAACCAAAATCACCAACACCCTCTGAGTAATCTGCATCAGACATGAGATTAAAAGATTAATGTGGTTGGTCTGTTGCAATTTGACCAATCATATGCAAAGATGTATTCACAAAGTACAAGAAGTGATTTCTCAATCACTTCTTGAATTGAAGTGATCTAGTAATTAAAAATTTAATATTTTCACGATAACGTGGTGTAAATAAAATTCATTGTCTATTAAAAATACTGTTTAACGGTGATGTATTATATTTGTATGTACTGTGAAAGAGTCAAGGAAAAATGCCAAAGCTTGTTCTTCAGGGTACACGTCATCACCACAAAAGGGCTCATCTTAATTATTGGTCACCATCCCAACTTTAAACACTTAGTACAAAATCTCCAGAATGAACCAAATAATGACTACTATTTATAAGACAAAAAATCAAATGTACGAATTGTTACATTTTTAGAAATGAATTAACTAAATATATCATTTATATGTGTATCATATATCTTACATAAATAGTATCATTTATGTGTGTACTGAATCATTAGATTCAGTTTCTTCATGTTATCATATTTTTATATTTTAGAGTAAGTTGTCATTTTTTTATGTAAGAATGTCATCTTTCGTGAATTGTAACAGGGTGTTGTGTAGAAAAATATACATTGAAATATGTAGCAACAAATAAATAATGCAAAATGTGATTGAGAAGATCCAAAAGTCCTTCAGTGGTCTAAATTTTTTGGTTACTCATAGGTTGAGTTAATTGCACACAAATTGTATGAATGAGAAAGGTCATGAACTTGCTAATTCTTGCTTTATACACATTTCATTTAACCTTAAAACACATTTTTTAAATTAGAAAATGTGACCAATTAAAGATCCTCTCAATCAAAATTTTCTTTGTGATGTACCTCTTAGCATTGTATTATGCTATTAGATTAATGGTCATCAACATGTAATGAAACAATGTGGAAATAATTTCATGATTAATTAGTCATACTGGAAATCAATAACTTTATTCCGAGACTTATTACACATTTTGTCCAAATGATACACAAAGAACAGCATAATGAACTGAAGATAAGCACTTAATAACTGTAAAGTTTGATTTTAAAATTGATTTATTTAGAAACTGTTCTTTATATATTCAGACACTAGGGCGTCAATCACCTAGGGTGACATTAATATAGGACTTTTATTTTGAAGATCTTGTGTGGTTCAGTCCAAAAATTGTTTTGTATTTTTATTTCTGAAAACAGAAAAAAAACAATTGCATAATACACAGTAATGCAGTAAAGTTTGGATATTCTTAAGAAGCAAAATGCAAATGAAACATTGACATACTTGTTAGTTAAAATAAAATAATTTAAGTATTTCATAATCATTATTTTCCATTTGAGATGAATGGATTTAAGGTTTGGAGAAAAAATGAAATGGTAATGTAGACACTGCTTTATGAATGTATAAAAAATATGCATATTTATGTTTACAATAAATGAATATTTGGATGGTTAACTTACCTAACATTATTTTATTCGTAGACTTTTCCCCGAAATATCAAAATAAGTTTAATAACAATGACATTTGCCTGTAATGAAAGAAGCAAAATAATTAAACAAGGTACATATTATTACATATTTTAATGTTGAAAATAAAGAAGTTCAAATATTTTGTAACATCAAAAAATAATTCATGTGTGTATATGCTGTTTTTATTTAACAACTTACTTTTACCGAGTGAACATTGGAAATCTAGATTGAACAGCAACTAGTTTTTCTTTTACACTGGATTAGAAACATAATTATGCACAAGTACAAAAATATTTGACGATGCATCTGAATTATACTAAGTAGTTTGTGCTCCCTAATATCAACAAGAGGTAGGCCAATATTTGTTCAGACGTTTATAACTTCTCTTCAAATCATATGCAAGAGAACTGGACGGGTATTTAGAGAGGATTTTCCCCTTAGATTTAGCAACTGGATTTATCCACTTTGTCGTTGCTAGGGCCCTGAAATAAGAGTTTCTTTGCCTTTTTTGTGCAACATTACATAACTTTCTCTCTAGGCCGTAGTGAGAAAGTAAATGGTAAATGTCGAGGTGGCTCGGGGCATCAACTGATGTCACTGCAGTGTCTCTGGGAGGTCGTAGGTTCGAGTCCCGCCGATGGAAGGATTTTAGACATTAGGTAGATGGCGTAGTCGAGTTCTGTCGCTGCCTCTTCCATGTCGTATCCTCACCCCTTACTAAGTTACTTGCTTACTTACACACTAACATGCACTACACTACCACACATGCTGGAGATCGATCAGGAGCTCAGACCTTGTCCCAGATGGGGTGGTGCTCCGCGGGAGGAAGATACCTGGATTGATTGATAGTGATTCCGGGCGCGTCAACTAACAGGGTCATTAGTCCCGTAAGTGTAGTGCATTTTATCGAGAGGTGGCGGTGTTCTTCCCCCGCTGGATGGCGAGATCCGGCGCCGATCTACCATCGGCTTGCTAGGATTCCCCTACCAGATATCTCTCACCAGCGAGGCACCGCCTCGGCCGGGACAAGTTCTAAGCTCCCGACCGGTCTCCCGGCATGTGTAGTGTATGCTAGTGTAAGAGTGTGGAAGGGGAGTGGATACGACAAAAAAGAGGTAGGTAAGGTTGCGCGCGATCCGTGGCCCGTTTGTTATGGTACTGCTCCGGCATTCGCCTGGCGTTGATCAGAGAAACCATGGAAAACTAGCGATCAGGGCAGCTGGCCGCTAGAATTATCCTCCAGACAGCGACTGAATTCAGCCTAGCTGACAAGCTAGTGTCGATAATACTGCCAACGTCGGGACTCGAACTTAGGACCTCCCGGTCAGAGAGGCTGCAGTGACATCTGTTGATGCCCTGAGCCATATCTCCCGGTGATACCTGGTTGGAGAAAACCCCGCTAACCGAAGGTAGGTCGGCGCCGAATTTCACCTTTCAGCGGGGGAATAAGTTACCCCAACCCTCAAGCACAAAACATGCACTACACTTCGAGGACTAAGGACTTAAGCTGTAGGTCCGCCAGGAAAAATAAATCAATTAAAACCAAAAAGGACCCACAAAACATAGATTCTTACTGCACAATTTTCTATATGCTACATTAAATAGCAAACACTTCACACTTTAAGTCGTGGTAACTAGGTATATTCTAGGCATTGTCGGATCCCCTGGGTTCCCTAGACTTCCCCACGGGACCAAGAAGTTTATTTTCTGCATTTACTGCCAGCAATGCTAAATTGTTCCATCGTAATATACAAATCGTGTGTAGATCTTAATAGAGCATCTGAGAGCAATTAACGAGATAGTAAATCGCCTCGAGATATGATCCCCAATGTCTTGAGAGCACTGAGTGTTGATCGTGGCATAGCCCCAGAGGTTCCAACCACCTCACGCAGGATTCTGGCGTTGGGCACTCCATGAAGTTGTGCTGCCAGGGGTATGACTAGTTGGTACTTTACCACTTTTTCCTCCCCTGATTTAGACCCATCCTCCAGACGGTTAGACCCATCCTCGTGGCGGAAGCCACATCGACCACGTGGACCCCCCCCCCGGCTTTTTATTACCAGGTCATGTTTGAGTCTAACCCCTTCGACAATGGCTTCCGTGGACACCACAGTGTCTGATTTGCGGAGCATCTTCCCCTCTTTAAAGTTTTTTTATCTCGCCATGACGCTTTATTCTAGCTGTTTTCGTAAAAATGCACTGACCGAGGATCCGATTCATAGTTTCTACCGCTGTATTGCACTTCCTGCAGTATACATCCTCTCTGGACCTTCCTCTACTAAGAGTAGTTTTATTGGCAGCGGTATTTGATCTCAATTGGAGAGCAGTGATGAAAAGACCAGGTTTCAGAAGATTATAGTCTTTCAAAAAGGCATTTCCAATCGAATCGTTTATATGCGCTTTAACCGCTCTCCCTTGGGATCCCAGCTTCTCCCAGGCGGCTACCTCGTCATCGGCGCATTTCTTCTTATAAGGTCTTAAATCTTGTTCGGTACAGGGCCAGTTGAGTCTCAATGCTTTGGCGGTTTTAAATGTCCATTGGTAGAAACTCGGACAGCAGCTCAGCCATCTGCAAATGGGATCTGCAGATTTTTCTAGTCGTAACCCTAGGTTCAGCGCTACCCTAGGAACGTGTTGGGCGAGCCGCAGCAATCCCAGTCCTCCATCTCTATTGGCCAGGTAAAATAAGCCATCTGCAGTACTCATATGCAGGTGTAGGAACCGTTTGACTGCCACTCTGATTTGACAGTCCGCTTCCCTGAGCATCGACACAGATGGCACCGATAAAACTAATTGGTAGAGGTAATGTGGCATTATGTAGGTGTGAAGTAATGCCAATTTGTGAGTGGGCTTTAAATGCGCCTTCTGTAGCCTCGTCACTGCTTCCATCAAATTTGATATGGATGCTTTACATGGGAAGCCGTTCCAGATAGAATAGTTCACTCCCAAGTATGTTAGGGTATTGTCATCACTGACCACAGAAATTCTCTCCCCCAGCCTTTCCAGACAAGGGTCTGCAATGAATCAGGATCGTTGAAAGGTTGTAATTTGGAATGATGAACACTTCGCGACGAACAATGTCATTCCGAGGGCCCCAGGATATTCCACCACAATATCAACCAATTCTTGAGCTCTGGGGCATCTTTTGCTAACAGCACCAGATCGTCAGCAAATGCTAATACGGATACACTCCTTTCCAATAGCGGGTATCGTGACATGTTATCCAATTTCTCAAGCAAGCACTCCATAATGAGGTTAAAAAGGAGTGGGGACAAGGGGTCCTCCTGTTTTACTCCTCTACGAATTGGCACCTCAATGCCTTTCGAGGGGTGCTGAATGATTGTTGAAACGTCGGCGTAAGAGTCCATTACCAAATTGGTAAAGGCGTCGGGGATCCCTTTCCTGGACAGAGCCCACCGAATCGCCGCGTGAGGAACAGTGTCAAATGCTTTAGATGAAGTAGTCTACTACATATAGAAAAAGTGGAAAAAGATTTATCCACTTTTTCGTTACAAGGGCCCGACAAAGAAAGTTTTTTTGACGAAAAATAGCTGATATCCGCCGCATGATGACAATGTTTTCTATTGACTACGTACGTTGTAAGTCGAGAAAGTGAATTTTGGAGCACCTCTACATTGCGTACACTGTTCTGAGATGAACTGGCCGCCGGGTCAGGCTTAGTTATTGTTTAAAATTCAGGAGAGGTCATATCTCTCCCTCGCGCGCGCCACGTACGCTGCCAGCCATCGATGAATATTCATACGTTTATGGAATATATTTGGAAAATTAAAACCTGGTACACGCTGGGAGAGGGCCATGGTATAACAGAATTAGCAGACGTTCTACATTTCGCTTCAGTGAAAAAGCTCTAACTTTCCAATTAGGGCAAAATTGATTTGCTGTTAACGATTTGAACGTCATGGCCACTAATGATTCTCTTCCTACAACCTCAGCTGTTACATTACTGCGTTGTCTGAAAATGTGGAAATACAATACACCGTTCGTTAAAACATCTCATGGTATTCATTAGTAACTGATCAGGCAGATACATTTCTTCTCTTTCTTTTCTCTGAATGATTCGAAAAGCACAAATCTATGGAAACATTCCTACAGTCACTATATCAACTACCTACGTGAACAAAAATTCATAACAGTATTGAAAATCCTATCTTTGTTATTCTTAGTAAGGTTTTTTTGTTAAGAACGTTTTGTACAAACCTATAATTTTGTCCTAGGGGAACTAGTTTTATGAATGTATGGGTAAATTTTGGAATATAAGGAATAACAATGTTTTTATAATCTACAGATTTTGAAATTGTAGAATATTATACTTATTATACTTTAAGAATAGAGAGTGTCCTTTTAACAAAATTTTCAATAATTTTTGGAGGATAATCATTAAGATGGATTTCGCAATGGATTTCATGGATTTCACAATGTGGATATTTTGGTAATGGAATTTTTGATCAGACAACTTAAAAGCCCTGTCAATTAAATAATAGGCAACTGTACGTTTTTGATACAAAATATGTTTAGAGTAATAATTCAAAATTATTCCTGAATTTGTAGTTTTTGTGTACCAATTAGTAAAAATCTTTCATTTTTTTCGGTGGACAGAAAGATCCAAAAATTTAAAACATTTTTTTCTTTCTCTATAGTAAACTGTATATTTGGATGGAAGCTATTAAAATTCGTTAGTATTTCATCCAACTTATCTTTTCTTTATAATGAGGAATGTGTCATCAACATAGGGTCGATAAAACAAATGGTCAGTTTTTGACAGGACAGAATTTTCCAGGTTTCTGATACCAATTTCTCAAAATAAACTACTAATAGGACCTCCAATGGGTGTACCTTCTATTTGTTGAAATCAATTTGAGTTAAATTTAAACTGCATGTTGTTGAGAATTATTCTTATTGCAATAAGAATTTCAGAGTTAGGAAGTTTTAAAGCTTCTTCCAGATTTTCTAATTTTTCTTTCTATCATAGATCAATTGGTGTGGCAATGACGGAAACATAGAAACAATGTCAAGTGATACCATTATGTAGTTATTAGGAATTTGTATTTCATGTACCACTTTAACAAATTGACAGCTATTTTTTATAGTATACATACAGTTTATATCAAGTAGGCATTTTAGTGTAGTGTTTAGACATTTGGATAAGTTGTACAATGGGGATGCTGCAGTATAGAATATAGGTGTTCAAGGAAATCCCTTTTTATAAATTTCGATGAAACCATACGCTCTTGGAATAATACCTGTGGTTGGATAAAGTAAATTATATGCTCTCAAATCAATAAAGTGATTCAGTTTCCATCTTTTTATCAGTGTCTGAGTGTCGCCGATAATTTTATTTATATTAATTTTTCCTAATAAAGTATATTTGGAGGTATCATGAAATTCAGAAAGCATTTTTTGAATATATGTTGTTTTATCCATGACAGCATGGCCACCACCTTTGTCAAACTCTACTACTAAAAAATTGGGGTTGTCACTGAAAAAGTTTTTGTTTTATCGGGGTTTATTTAAAATCGTCAATTCATGTTCATATTTTTTGATAGGTTTAGAAACATATGAGGACATACTGTTGGAAAAAATCCGAAGGATTACATTTCTTTGTTCGTCCGGTATACTATATATGAAGTTCTCCAATTCTTTAATATTCTGGGTTACAAAATTTTTCTTGCCAAAATCAGTTAAAGCAAAGGGAAATTCTTTGCCGAAGTTGATGATGTCAATGACTTCCGGTGGAACAATTTGTTCCGAAAAGTTATAGAACCAGTGATCTTTGTTAATGCTACAATGTTGGTACATCTGGGGCGGCTGATTCGATCAAGAAAAGATCAAGACTTTGCAAAACGGTGTTATGTAGTCTAAAACTCTAATTAATCCACTTACCAACTTATTTTTGTATTTTGAATGAAAACTATAATTAAGTTTGTACATATTGTTCAAACAAACCATATTTGATATTTTAAATATTATTCGCACACGATATTAAATTACCATGGAAACAAAACAAGTACGTACAAAAATAGAAAAAGACAAACATATCTTCAGATATCAAAAATAATTAAGTTACAGATGAAATGTTCTTAATTGTTTTCATTGTGCATAATTTGCAATCAATATTCGCATTACATAATTTACAATTATATATTTTCAAATTATTTTCTGAGATATTATTTTCTTGAAAATATTTCTATCAACTAATATAGTTTCAGACAGGAAAAACTTCGTTCTTCATTTATACTTGTCTGTGTGCTGAGCCGCACTTTACGTACGTGTGCACGCTACCAAAACGGTCAGAAACTGCGCTCATTCTCTCTTGTGCCTCGTAGGGTAACCAACGTTTGTTCCGAGAAATTTGATGAATTAGAAACGCAGGGCAGCTTGTCGCTAAGCTTCGTGCCCGGACGTACGGTCAAATGTTACTAGCTCTCGTGTTGGCAAGTTCGGCGAAGTCTGACGAAAAGGATATATGATCCGATTGGGAAGATAGACCCCAAAAATGGGTTTGCTGAGCGGCCGCAACCAAGGGCCGTGGACCTATCCTTGCTGCAATAATTTTTAATAGGTAATAGGCATCACGAAAGATACAGACGCTCAATTCTTAGGGCAACAAAATCCAGAATTAATGCACATTAAATGGCACTCTGGTTTCACAACCCCCCGAATGCACTGCTCGGCTCTGTCATGAACACTTTTTTCTTAAATGAAAGTTTTAAAAACGATAAACTAAAACAAGTTGATTATATAAAATTATATTTTATGCAAAAAAACTGTTAATGTTGCAAATTCGTCGAGTAAAATTCCCCAAATGTAGTACATTTTTCACGCAGCAGTACCTAAAACGTGCAATTTCGTGCAAAATAATAACGTGCAGTAACCCCCTAATTGTGCAATTTTGTGCAAAATAAAACAAGTACTAAAATAACGTCCGTTTCATGATACGAATTTCTGTCAAGGCGTGATCCAATTTCAAGTTAGTAAACAAAAGATGCAGTAACACGGGAATACGGTCTTTAGATATAAATCTTGGTTCCGAGTTTGAGGAAATCGAATAGAAATTAAAATCCTTAAACAATTTCAAACCATTTTCCTATTTCTCAGTTAATAAAAATGTTACAACAGCGAATACTTTACGTCTTGTTTGTAATATACATATCTATAATATTGCAACCTACACTTCACCCATCTAATGAAAAACTCTTTACTGCAATATACGCATCATTCAGTGTCGCAGCTTGTGTTAAATACCCTATGACGGTGTTGGTCAGAGACTCGAGCGTTGGGCGCGGCGGCAAAGAAACACTGCCGCCTAACCATTCGTAACACAATATATTATATACAAAAAATAAACGTTTTTTATGTATATTTTAATTTCCTTATTCATCTAACTAAAACAACAAATGAAGTAAAAGTTTTGAAGAATTTTTAAGGACAGAAATTATTTAAATATATTGAATGTTGTCAATTAAAAGTGAATAATTGAATCATGAACAACTAGTATTTCTTCACTTTTCATGAAAGTACCTTGCAATGTAAGTAATCTAAGAAGTAAATAAGGGTATCTAGGAGGTAATAACATTTCTATTTTATTTTTTAACAATTTTTCGTCTTTCCTTTCTACGTCTTTTGAAAAAGTAAAATAACATAACTCAGAATATGTTCCTTTATTATTGCTGCATTCAATTGCAGAACAGTTCGCCGCCTTTCGACACATGGTTATTAACTTATGAAGGTGGTAAGTGCGAGATACGCAATATCTTTAACGTGCTTTTTTTATTGTATTAATCAAAAGATGAGAGGTTGTTCTATGTTCTGGTAGAGTTTGAATATATTTCACCGTCTAGTTTTCGCGTAATGAGACTGTAAATTTGTCGTTTTAACATGGGCTCTAAGGGCGATGTGACAGATCCGACTTGAAATTTTAAAATTGTGAGAAAACTAACTGTTAAAAATGTTTTTTAAAAAATGCTCCTTGGGCAGCTAGCATCTCGAAGATATAATTTGCGCAATTTGAAGGACATCTACCGTTTCAAATGGGAGACTTTTGCAAAATTATATACCTAAATCAGTCCAAAGGGAGACGTTTGCGCGCTTCCTGGACGGTCGGGACGATAGAGCCCAGCTCAGCAACACCGCGCGCGTAGCGTATGGTTGATAATAACGCCTTAGTGAAAAACTCGCAAAAAATATTTTTTAGTTTTTCACTTGTATCTTCAAAACTACGCGTTTTGTCCAAACAACTGTTATTTACAAAATTAGAGTTGAGAAAATTTCTTACAAAATACATAGTTACACTTTTCCAAAATTTTCTAAAAGAACTGTTTAGATGCCAGAGTGCGCTGAAAAACGATTACTTTTTGGGCATCTGGCAAAAGCGGGAGAATCTTTCCTGCCATTCTATCTCGCGGCGTCACGTCTAGTTTCAATTTACCATGCTTGAAAACAAATATGTTGAACAAATAATTGGCAATGTGGAATGATTAAAACTCCGATACTGATGAAATCAGTAGGGACGTATTTGTTGACGCGGAGTATCTGCCAATTATTGAAATACACATGATAAGGTATTTATTTTTTTATTTATTTTTTTTATTTATTTATTTATTTTACGTCAAAAAACAGTTAAAAACTGCGTATGACGTGCTATATTTGATAAGACCAATATATCGCTCCCATACTTTTCAAGAGGACGTGCTTTAACTATTTTTGGAAGAAAATCACGTTCAGCCACAGTTATCGATTCTTCATTGATAAATTGGTATTCCTAGTCAGTAATTCCAAGAAGACTAAAAATAGTTTGCATGGCTATTTCTACCTCATCTTTGCAGAGTCTGAAAATAATTTGGGTTCCTGTCTTCTTTAGGGGCTGGTGCTGTGCTTTTATGCACATCAAATAATACTGTGCATCAGCAGTTACTAAGCCATACTACTGCCTCTAGGTGATATACAACGTGAAAAAGCCTTACAATTTCTCGGGAGTCTAAACCAGATTCCCTAACAGCTAATTTCCTCACACCGTATACAACATTGCATTTTGAGGGAGAGTTTTTCATTTGTTTCTTCGCTTAGTCTGGTCGTATCTCGTCTCCAAAAATAAAACAATTAGTTTTGAAAACAAAGTCAGGAAACTATGAACGTAGATAATGTGATTCAGCCTCTTCTTGAGTTCTCTTCACATAAACAGAAATCAATTTTTCGTTTTCATATTGCCTCCTACACTTCCCGTGGACTTTAATTTGTGTGTTACATTTAAATTTAAAAAAACTTGTCGCCTCTCACACGCTTCAACGAAAGATTCCAACCCCTTTTCTTTCACAACAGTTGTTTACTTATTTCTTTAACGTCAAAAATAGTTAAAAACTGTGTGTGAAGTACTATGGGAAGAAATGTATTCTGTGCACTTTTTCTTAAATTCTAGAATCCCCACCCTAAACCGTACACAAATTGAATTCTGAATAGTGATAGGAATGAGCATTTTTGGCAAGAATTGACACGAAAAATTCGCTTTAGTAAAAATCCTGTGATCAGTGTAAGATAGAACGCTGTTTACAGACGTTTCACGGACGGGCGTTTCGAAAGTAGTGCCATATCACACAATTGCCCTTATTACTTGTAACATGTATGTAATATAACATTTCAAATTCTATCCTACTAATTCTTCAATCGGAATACCGGAAACAACTTTTGGGTATCCAGTACCAACAAACTGCGGATTGTGACTACAGTACATTTCCAGAAAGCAGTTTACTACGTATAGGAGAAGGGTTGGATATATTTATCGTAAATACTTGTATTTGAAATACGTATTTTAAGTATATTTTGTATTTGAAAAAATGTATTTTTAAGTTTTTTGGTCAAGTATTTTGAATATATATTTGAATACACAAAACAGGTGTATCAAAAAATAAATATTTAAAATACTTCAACAAAAATAAAATTCGTTGATCTCATTTTTGCTTTCATTTCAAAGTTTGTGGAACAAATAACCCGTATAAGCCTGAATTTTTGTTAATTTTTAGGTTTACATTAAGAAAAATCATCTGAATATATAAATACAGTATAATGTTTCCAAAACGACTTTTCAGGATTGGGTAATATTTTAAATACATTAGTTCGTCTCGTTAAAATCTGTGAAAGTAATTTGAAAAGTGGTTCGTATCCTTCATTAATTAATTATTGAATATGTATTATTATCATAATTATTACTATCATTATTACACATAATTAGACATATTTTTTATATCATTTTGTATTTAAAAGTGATTGTGTGTGTGTGTGTGTTTGTCTATATAATATTTATTCTTCGTAAATTGGTATGACTGTCAATTATTAATTTACTGCATTAGACAATCACAATATATTGTTGCAATAAAAAACTGGTGGTGCTGAAAAGCACGTACTTTCTCGCCCTTAGTAATAGTTATGTAATACTATTTATACCAGAATTTCTCTCCCAATTAGCACATCTCTATCATCATTTTTTGTAAAACTTATTACAAATCGTAGAACATTAGGTGTGAAAACTTAAATATTTTCAAGCAAATGTCAACGCCAATTTGACAATTAGAACTGCTTTTCAAGCAGCTAAATCATGTCCCAACAATAAAACGTAATTCAAAGAAATTCAGCTGCCGTCTCGCGGCGCGCAGTGACATTGTTGCATACCAATCTGATATTCTCTGAAGGCTAACAATTTTCTTTCATATTACAACAAGCTACCGCTTACCCATTAGAGAGAAAATTATGTAATGCTGAACAAAAAACAGCGAATTTCGGACAAAAAACTTTTTTTAGGACTGTGGTAATGAAAAAGTGGATAAATCTAGTTGCTATATTTAGAAGAAAAAAATCCTTTAACACGTGGTGTGGCCAGAATCCATGTTTTGTCAGTCCTTGATACAAAAAAATCGAATTACGGTAAAACGTCTGTGTGCCCGTATCTCCGTCCGTCTGTGAACTACGCTAGCGGCTAAAACGATCAGTCCATTTTTTTCCAAAATTGATATTTCCCAATCGATCTGACCGATGTCGCGGCCCCTTGAATTTGAAACCAATATTTTAATTTGGGGGATTACTTTACATGAAGCCCTTGGGACATTTTCCAAATTAAAAAAAGAGGCTCCATCGTTTTTGATTAAATTTTGTTGTTGATAGTGGAAAGGGCGTTAAAGAGAATGTTACAGGTGTCACGTTCGTTGAAAACTGATTGTTCAAAAATTTCAAAAATTCAATTTTTTTCGGCGTATTCCTACAACTACAATTATGAAGACGGACTTCCTTCCTTTAATAAATCGGTTCCCTAAAGAGAGATTTCGAAATAAGAGCATGTACAATTTTTCGACAATTTGAGTACTTTTCTCGGAATTTTGCCTGAAATTGCGGATTAGAAAGTAGATACCATTTTAGCAGCACTAGTTATATATTACCTAGTATTCAAAAAAGAAAAGACAAAGAAAACAAATTTTCGCGATTAGAGACTCCAAAACCGCGAAATTTCGTCCAAATCTAGAAATCGATATTTTGCAGTATTACATTAGTTTCTCTACACTACGTACACGAGAAAAGAGAAATGTACGGGGAACTAGGGAATGTAGTACTTCATTCCATCAGAAGATAATTGTAGGTGTGAAAGGTTTCCCTGAACTACGAATCAGACAGTGATCATAAAACACATAAAACTCATTCTCCATTTTAAGAATCCGGCAGTATTTATTCATTCATTTGTGATCAAGAGAAAAAGAAACAATAAAACCATACGACCATAACTCTTAAAACAAGGCTCGAACCACGCGCATGTGTTATAAACATGGACAAGATCATAATAAACATGTTTCCCTTTATCCAGATCGTCCATTCAATCTCATTTATGATCAGGTCAGGAGGGAATCACGTCTTAATGGACATGGCCACAAACATCCCACAAATCAGAGAGAATCATTCCTCTTGGGAAAGAGGAAGAAAGATGGAAATGTTTGCGTGCTGATCCACGCTCACTTAGAAAATACTTCTGTTATTTCCCAAAGGATGGAGTAGAAGAACAGGGAAGAGAGCAGTGCAGAACCCGAAACTTCATATACACCAATTTGTATAAATCTAGTGGTGCTAAAACAGTACGTACCTTCTTGCCCGTATTTTGGCGCAAAATTACGCAAAATGTACTCAAATTTTCGAAAAATTCTACGTGAACTTATTTCAAAATCTATCTTTATAGAACAGATTTTATTAAAGAAAAAAATCTCTCTTCTTAATTGTAGTTGTGGGAAGACGCCGAAAAAAATTTGAATTTTTACAATTTTTGAACAATCAGAGATCTCAATGAAAAAGAGACCTGCACTATTATCTTAAACTCCCGTTACACTATCCAACAATTAAATTTCATAAAAAACAATGGAGCCATTTTTTTCATTTTGAAAATGCCCCAGGGGCTTCATGTAAAGTACCCCCCCAAAATTCAACTATGGGGTTCAAATTCAAGAGGCCGCGACATCAGGCAGATCAGTAAGGGAATGGCAATTTTGGAGAAAATTGGCTGAACGGATTAGCCAACGGTTAAGTTCACTGATGTCAATTAAATTTTAGGTATCAAGGACTCTCAAAACGATGATTCTCACTATACAACGTCTTAGAGGAAGTAATTTACTTCATAAAGGGACAAGATGTAGAAAGAGGATCGCATTTAGTAACAAGATCCCCTTTTTCTTTACCACGATACGGCAATAAGAGTTTTTCTCTCGAAAAATCGCCAAACTCCGAAAGCATTACAATAGTTTCTCTTTATGACGTACGTAAAGTGAGAAATAATAAATGTAAATACTGCTTGGTGCTTTTAAAAAAATATGTGGGAATTGTGAAATTATATATTTTTTAATTATGAAATTCACGTCGAAATGAAACATTTCAATATTTGGCCACCTGAAGAACCCCGCCTTTGGAAATAAGAATATTAAGAAAAAAAAATTAGAATGAAGTTCAAACCAAGCAATGAAGACATACTTTTATTACAGAAATTCATTTTCTTATCATGTTCTAGGGCCTAGATTCTTTATTCTGATAATATTAATTATATTTTTGAATAGTTTATTTATGACATTGCCACTAACATTATTTTTGTATAAAAATATAACTATTAATATTGTTTTGATATATTATTGTCTTTCGTCAAAAACAGTTGAAGTTTTTAGTGAGAGGCAGTTGGAATGTGAATACAAAGGATGATAATATCCAGTTGATTTGAAATCAAAGATTTGAGAGAAGTAATATAAAAATATTGTTAATTGTAGATTTAACATTAATAAAATTGTGTTAGTATCTTTAAATAGATGCAGATATTCTCATGATAATATAAATAAACAATTAAGATCAATTAAAATTCTTTATTAAAAGAATTATAACTAGTCGGAAATATATATATATATATATATATATATATATATATATATATATATATATATATATATATATATATATATATATATAGCTTCATATATTCTACAATTTTCCAATAAACGGATTACAATTGCTTTATTTTTGTATTATTGATGGTATAATTAAAATTATGAAATGATGAAAAATATTGACTAAGTTTGAAGTAAATAAATTTTGTAATAAAATGATATTGAAAGGCAAAATCATTAAACAATTTCATCTTATCCAGTTATTTGCATATCAACACTTAAAGAAATTTATTAACTTCTAAGTACTCAAAGAGGGTTAAGTTTCTTAAATAGTATTTTCACATGTGTACTGTAATTTGAATGCAAATATCACAAAAATATATTCATCTGATCGAGTAAAATTATTTTTCAGACAATTTATTTGAAAAATATAAACATCTGTAAAACAACAATCTACTAAATTAAATTTTTAAATCTTCAAAATATATTTTTTCAAAGACTTTGATAATTGAAGATGTAGGTTTTTTGTACATAAAACGACTATAATATTCAATTACTATTATGTTGTTCAATTATTGTACAAGATTTAATTTAAAACTTAAAAATTCTATCAGTAGAGAAGTAAATTTTCATATGAGTATATTGTGCGTATGAGTTTATATTATTACATTGTTATTTAAAAACACTGAGATATATCAGAAATATAAAAGGACATCTTGTATATGATCAGCCAATTTTTTTACCTAGTCTTGAAAAAAAAAGCTTCTTAATAATATAATTTGTTAAAACCTTTTTTGTAAAATTAAAGTAAAATACAAGTGAATGACAAAAAATAATCTTACTACTAATGATAATACAGTTAGATCCATCTGCTCAATCTTTTTCACTTTCATCTCCTCTTTATCTTTCTTTTTCATTACTTTTTTAAATATCCTTCTCTTTGATTAGTTACTGAATCACCATTTCATATGTCATACAATAAAAAAACTGATTTAAGCAAAAGCGTGTAACAAGAAATACTTTTAAATGTGTTTGAAATACAAATTAAGTATAAGTAAACATTTGTTTCCAAACAAATAATTAATTGTTGGTGATTCGCAGTGCGAGTAGCAGTTGTGGACGCTTGTGTCGATATATCGATATATAGATGTAATCTCCGTGCTTATGAGGAACTCCCTGCCTCGGCCTGTGTGTGCCCCACCAGTTGGTCCGCGCCGGTCGCCTGTGCAGTGAGCACTGTATTACTCGTCCGCCTCTTACATGTATTTTCATCTCTATGTTCCCAATACACGTTTGTATTCAGTATCTGCGTCTTGTGTTTATATTGCTCGTTCCCGAGCTGATGTCCTAATCCTAACATTAATACATACAATGACCTATTTATTACAGACTTTATTTTTTTCTTATCAAATTTAAGGCGTGCTGGTAATATTTCAATTCTTAAGGGAATTTTTAAAAATAATTTATTTAAAGTCACATGAACGACAAGGTTAAATCTTGTTGATCTTATTGGTGTAATAAAAATGAAACCTGAGTGAATTAAAAATTCTGAACACGTTTTCACATCAATTACTTAATTGAAAACGAACATCCAGCCGTTTTATAAATTCTAAGAAAATTGTTTATTTAATTCAATATTACTGTAAAGTTGGGGTGCTTTGTTTTATCATTAAAATTACGGCATTTCACTTCTTACTTAAAACCACGAAATTACATTAACCTAATATAAACATGTTTTTCTCAGAATTTATAAAATGTCACGTATACCGTTCTGATTTTCACCCATTCATTTTAGTTTCGCACCATACTACGTACGTACATAGTCAAGAGATTGTAAAGCTACAGTGAAAGTGGTGATTTTTCGTCAAAAAAACTCCTTATGAGGGATCCTAATATCAAAAACATGTATTTTTCTTATTTCTATAAGTAGTAAATTACTTAATCTAACACGTTGTGTAGGCAGAATTCAGGTATTGTTGGGAATATATTGCATAATTAGTGTAATAGTACATTACCGTGTTAAATACCTATTGAAAGTATTTTTATTTTTATATAGTAGACCATTTATCATAAATATACATCACATCAACTGAAACTATGAAGCTAGACAGAGGGGTTTAAGCCATTACAAATCGTACATCACATGATACTTTATATTGTTTTAGGATATTAATCATCTTACCAGAGATAACAGCGGTAGCAAAAGTAGGCAATGCACTGACACATTAGAAGCGAACTCGCAATAATATTCAATTACACCCCATTATAAACAAAAGTTAATTAAATATATGATTTCTTATTTTTTCCGAGATCTCGAGGCAATAAAGAAACGAATGAGCCACATCACAGCTTTGAGGATGCTTGGTCATCGTATAATCGCCTCCTATATTATTTCAGTAGTATACATACCTTTCGCGGCTCTCACACGCAACCAATCTTTATAAATGAGGTCTATAGAGAAAGAAAGTTTCACGGAGACGTGAAGAATTGCACTTTGACTTTAAAAATATGAAGGATTTCCTTATAAAAACGCATCTAAATATTTATGTCAAATGCAACCTGCATCACTCGGGAAGCTATATTCTTAAAGAACTCCTAAACAAAGCATTTTAGGGCCCAAAGAAACGTTCCTCGCATCGAAAAATTCACACCGTAATATACAGAATTAATCTTGATTACATTTTTGCTGGTTCGACGCTTCTTAATTCTACCCCACCTGAACAGAGCCTGTAGAATCTGCAGGTATTCGTCAAATTAACCTAATTACTTGATATTCTACGCCAATGAATTACACGGGTATACCTCTATGATCTCTCGCCACTGAATTACACGGGTGTATCCTCCCCCGAAATGGTTGCAAATGCTTCATAGAAGTGCCACCCGCGGCAGAACTGCTTTATTTACATCGTTACACGTTTCTTGTTGGTTTCGTTTACTATAGTTTGCCCTTCGGGCAAGGTAGTACGTGACATTACTTTTGATTAATAGTTAAAGACCTCGCATGGAAGAACGACTCTCCTCTATACGATTTCCTGTGGGGCAACGTTCGGTGGCATTTAAAAGCTAACATTGCAGGTAACTCGCCTGCGAAAGTCGAAAGACGTCGACCGCGGCGCTTCGTAAGCGTCAAAGGCGCGCGAGCGAGGGCACGGGCGAGGGCGACGGCGAGGGCGAGGGCGAGGGCGAGGGCGAGGGCGAGGGCGAGGGCGAGGGCAAGGGCGCTCTTACTCGCACCGGCGTTGACGGGGGATCGATGTGGAATGCCGCGCTTTTGACTTTTAAAGCTGTGTCTTGATGAATGTGTCGCCAGGTAGGGAAAGGGCATCCGACTAATGCTAGCGCGTTAAAGCACCGAGCTTTGAAAAGAAAGCGGGTCGGCGCACCACAAATCCGAAGAAAGAACCGACGGAAAGGAAACGATATAAAGAGTAGGCGTAAGAGGCGGAAAATGGCGGGAGAAAGATGCAAAAGTAGAAGCCTGAGGTAGCGGGAGAATTGGAAAATTATTGTTGAGAGAAAAAATTAAATTAAAGTTGGGTATGGGCGGCAAAGGACGGTGGAAACGAAAAACAGAGAAGTCGTAACACAGGAAAATGGAGGACAATAGTCGCGAAATTAGAGGACTGAGGTGAAATTAGAGGGGCAGTTGGCGACGATTGTAAAGGGAAATAAAGCATTGGATATTTATGAATGTGGTTTTAGGGCCCTTCATCTGCTATGGTCATTGGCGCCTGGAATGGGAAGGCAAAGGAACGGTGAGATTGCGCAGTCTGTGACCCGAGGTAAAAAAGAGATTACTATAAGGAGAGACCGCTTTGACAGTTACTGCTTGGCCTCTGCGGGTAATATAACTGCAAGTTACGTCAATGCACCCGTTTTGTGAATGCGTTCGTTTACAATTAGCTAATTTTTAAATAGAGTTATCACTACCTCTTGAAATGTCAACGCCCTGCATGACGATCATTTGTTTCCCGACCTATCAAAGTGGTCCCTTCTTAGAGTAACTCCTCTATACGAAGTGCTGCTTTGGCACACGTCTGGATGTAAACCACGGAAACCACTGATCGGAACAGCGGGCCTACGAATTCGATTTCAGCAGGTGACACGAGCCGATGTTAAACATATCAAATTTCCGGCTCCCTGCCGGGATGAAAACCGCGACCTCCCAATTCCATAAAAGCGGCAGAGTTTAGCTCAGAGCCAGTATTGGCGGTGTCTCTGCAGCGATTGTGACCGGGAGGTCTTTGGGTTCCAGTCCCGACGATGGCCGATTTTCGACACCAGCTAGATAGCAAGGTCCTCTTCAGTCACTATCTGGATGAGAATTCTATCTGCCGGCTGCACTGATCGGTAGTGTTCCTAAAATCCTATTTTCTCCCAAATTGATATTTCTCGCTCGATCTGGTCGAAGTCATGGTGCTGTTTGAATGGCATGAGTTTGAAATGGCTCTTTTGATTATTGGGAGTACTTACATAAAGCCTCAACATTTTCAAACTTTTCTCAAATATGATTTCTGATTAAGCTTTTTCGTCTGATAGTCCTCCGGATAAACTTTGTCCTAGGATACCGAAAAATACGCTTAAAATGCCGCGTCTGATTTTATTTGAAATCTCTGAATTTCTCGAAAATTGAAAAGTTCAAAATTTGCGAACACATACAATATTGAAGATCGTCGAAGAAGGTCGTGTACAATTTTTGAAAAATAAGTGTCTTTCGCATAATTTTGGGTGAAATATATGCGAATTTAAGTAATTATTTTTCTTTAACCGGCTCTAATTTTTAACAACTTTTTCTCGAAGGTATGAAAGGACAATTAAAAAATGGTGCTGGGCTTATTTTCGGTGAACATTATTTCCGAAAATTCCAAAAAATTGACATTCAAAAAGTAGAATTTTACTGATCGATTTTTCTTAAATATTATCTGTTTAAAAAAATTGATTTAAAAAAAGTCGTACGATTATGAAAACGAGTATTTTTCTTCTTTTTTCTGTTTGAGTTAATGCAATTTATAAAAGAGTTCTCAAAAATGGCTCCTAATTTTTTCTTTATTTTTTTTCTCGGAAAGAGTAAACGGTGCTTTAAAAATTGCACAGGTCTCATTTTCTTTGAGCTTTCTGAATGTTCGAAAATTTAAAGTTATACATAATGCGAGAATGAAGTGCTATTGGAGCACCACTAGTGATAACAATTTACAGTTGTTAAAAGGAAAAGTGAAAAATCAATACGTAGCTTTGATAGGTAAATGTGCGAAACGATGAGTATGAATTTTTAAAACATTTATAGAATAAGAACTACACACAGATGATGGTAAATGAGAAAATATTTTAAAAAACAATTTGAGATGCAATTCGAGAAATGGAAATTAAGAAAATAATGAAATTGAAAGAATCGAAAAAATGTTATGATAGTAGAATATGAATTAAGACTTAAACAATTACTGTGATACAATTATTGTGAATGTGACATTCACATTTATTCTTGATCGCAAACATGCCTCAACATTACATTTTGATGTTTTTCGATTTCCCGACAATCCATTTCCCGGTTTACGTACTGACACCATTCTTTAAAATCACACATTTTCCTAACACAATGTAAGGTCATTGTAAAATTCCTTAAAAAGATAAAAGATAGCATTTCAAAGAATACTTCCATATATCAGACCTTTTATTTGCCCTTAAAAAGAAGTTTAATTACGAAGTGTGAAATCCAATTACAAAATGTAAATGTTTTATATTTATAATTTCCATGAGCTTAAACATGTATGATGTCGCGGCGAAGTGCCATGAAATATTGCCGACGGTCATTATCAACAAGGGACATTACAAGGTATGAACGCAGCAACGTCAAAATGACTAAAGCAGGCCCTTCCCTTTTTATCCGCACTTCTCGATGTACGCGACTTTTCCTTACCATTTTTATGCATATTCACAAATAACGGTGAACTGTAAAATGTCTCGTAAGAAAGCGCTACGTACTTCACAGATTCATTTTATTTATTATGTGATGTTCGTTCTCAGCCAAGTGCCAGAATAAATATAAAATAAGTAAGTGATAATCAGACACGTAGATGAGACCGCTGTCACTTTCTCACACCCAGAAATGTATCGGGTACATCATAGAAAACGTAGCAGTGACCCGTCCATGTCTTTTCAAAAAATACTTCTCTCAGAACAACCAGCTCTAAGAGCATCCATGTCAAGGGTTCCCAACTTCTTTCTTGCTTCGACCCTTTTTAAAACAATGTTTTGCTTCATCGATCTCTTCAATGATTTATATAACATACAGCATACAAAATTACTATAATACTAATAATTGCACAAAGCTGACCTCAAGATAAAAATTCGACTAATACGAACAAGGTTTGAAAAAATGGTTAGATTTTTTAAAAGGTTTTGTACTATAATTATTTTTAAACTTACCAATTTGAACAAGTTTTGAAAAACAAATTGACATATTATAATTACGCTGAAAATTATTTGATAATGTCAATGATACGAAATTTTTAAAGATAGGCAAATTAGTAATTTATTATTAGGACATTTGTTGATTTATATGAGTAAAGATAATAATTTAATACATAAATATTTTTATAATCAATGGGACTTTGATCTTTATTATAGCAGTTGTCGGTGCATATTGGGATATCGACCCCTTGATCATCATTAGGTGTATTTTAATGAAATGTCATTTTTTTCTCTTCACGTTAGAACAATGCCATCTAGTATAGAAATTCATTTTATGTAATGGCAAAAGAAAATGACCCATTTTATAGGTCATTATTTGGCATTTTTTGTAGATTTCGACTAATAAGACATTTTTTTACCTTTTTCCGTCATATTTAATGCATTCTTGCTGATTTCATAGATTTTAATGTCATTTTTAATGGTACTCGTTTCAAATAAATTTACGAGAAGCAACAAATGTTCTTCACATAATTACTCAGTAGCCTATTCTATTTGTTCGCTCAGAAATTGTTTTGACAGCCGTTGGGAGTATGTAATTCTTGTGACGTATATCAAGCTGAGTTCACTCGAACGAATGGAAGAAGCCTCGATTATATGAGTAACGTACCCAACAGCTTGAGTTGTTCATCCGAACTGTTTTTGATAAGACTTTTATACGTCATTTTTCTTTGGTTTTAGGTCATTTTTAAAGAATTTTAGGAGCATTTTATTGATCATTTTTGCCGATGTTTTAGGTCATCAAAATCCGCCCCTAATCATCATCGACCCCCTTTAAAATGTTATCGAGCCCAGGGGAGTCGATACAGACTCCGCTGGGGAGCCCTGATCTACATACTTCTCTAAAAACATCCAACAACTTCAGACGTTTATTTCGCAGACTCCTAATGTTAACGTTTTTTAAGAAAAGTTTGAAAACATTTTAAACAACTTCCCCTCTCGTCGTTTCCGCCAAAGCACTTTCTTGTGCCTCCATCTCGTTTAATGTCATCGTAAGTTAAACCAATTCTTGAAAGCAATGAAGACACAGTGTTTGGCACTGTTCAACCAGAATTATTCTATGAATATACATAATGCATCTTCAGTAGTGAGACAAAATATCGACACGACAATACATCGAAATTTGGGGTGAATTTTGAAAATTCGTGTCAAAAGATTACTCTGACTAATTTCATAACAACGTTTTGGCTCTTCTCCCCCTGACAACTGTGTTACGAACGATTGCTAAGGCACACAATAAATAGGGTGTTGTGCGCGGTTGTGAGATGCTGAGATGTATGGCTACGAAGATATGAGGTACACTGACATTCAATATATGTGAAGGATCATGAGAGTTGGTATTGACTTATTGACCTACTCATGAGTCTCCACATATATTTATAATACGAAGTCATGATCAACATAACAACTAGCATACAACCACTTCGAAAATAATCACACACTTTTCTAACTTTTTCTTATTTGCACCTCAGGTTAAATCAGAGGAGATTTCCCATATAGTAATGTTTTCATTTTTCATCGATAAAATTCCATGAAGTTAATTTAAATTTAATTGTTTATATCCACAATTACCATTTTCGCTTGAGATTTTTCAGCGAGGGTGTCCATAATCTGAAACTAGTGGACGTAGTTTCTCACCCGTATTTTCACGCAAAATTACGCGAAAAGTATTTAAATTTTTCGAAAAATTGTAGGTACATGATCTAATTTCAAAATCTATCTTTAAGGAACAGATATCATTAAGGGAAAAAATCTCAATCTTTAATATTTTTGTTGTAGGAAGACTCCGAAATATTTGAACTCTTGCAATTTTTGAAAAATCAGTTTTCAACTAACAAAACCTGCATCATTTTCGTCCTTCACACTATCGAACAAAAAAAATAATCAAAGTGGATGGAGCCATTCTTTGAACATTAAGAAAATGTCCCAGAGACTTCATGTAAAGTAGCCCCGAACTAAAATATCGTTTTCAAATTCACGGGTTCGCGACATCAGTCAGATCAATTGAGGAATATCAATTTTGGAGAAAATCGGCTGAACGGTTTAGCCCCGAGCATTGTTCACTACCGGACACACGGACGGACGGACAGACAGACAGGCCGACAGACAGATGGACAGGCAGGGAGACAGACAGACGAATGGACAGACAGACAGGCAGGCAGATAGACTGCCGTCTTTTTATGTTTGGACATCAAGGATCCACAAAACTAGCTACACGTGTTAGAGGATTTTTTTTCTAAATTCAGCAACTGGATTTATCCTCTTTTTCGTTACCAGGGCTCTGTAATAAAAGTTTTTCTACCGAAAAATCGCCTTTTTTCCGCGCTGCATTACATAATTTTCTTTCTACTCTGTAGCGAGAAAATATAAGTAACAACGTCATTGCTATATGATATGTTGTTTAGAAGATATGATGTGATAAGCAGTAGAACGAAAAGCACCCGTTTGTGAAAATTTAAATATTTTTTATTTCAATGGGATATGACTACTAATATGCAAAATACGTTATGGTGTAATTTTCTTAGTTCTCTGACAAATATACCACTTCCAAAATGCTATTTTTTAAGTTCTCTTTTTCTAATGGCAACACTGTGACTGTTGGACAAGAATGGTCATATGCGACTATCAACATGCGAGAAAGAGAGAACTCCATCTAACTTCATGTTGCAATATAAGGTTGAGAGTGTTATAGAATGATTTAGGACTATGGTTGTGAAAAATAACGGAATAAAATATCAGACCTTTTCAAAAATATGATATTTAATCACATCCAATCATAGAGATAATCATAGATAGAGAATAATTAAAGGCTTTAAAATGGAACGGTGTGAAGTCTCTCAAGAACATTATTTCACATCTATTATTTTTAAATTGTTTCCATTTCGTTTCTGAATAAGTAATGTAGTCCAGTTCATTGTAATGTGGTTTTACAGCAGTTAAATTCAGCTACATAAATATTTAAAATGCTATTTCCATTAGTCTTAAAAATAACGATAATTGAGGTGCACACATGAGTGCAAATGGTACGGCAGATAATGCGCTGCTGCGTAACATACGCAGTGGAGCACCGACAGAAATAGTCTGCAACCGCTCAGGAGTCTATGAAAGAAATTTACAATTATAGAATCCCTTTAAAAACAACATGTTAAGGAGTGATGAAGGTTTTGTGCGATTTAGAGCAAACCATCGACAAAAGTCACGTGTGCTTACCAAAACAAAATCCAGTGTGCTACTTGAAAAAGGCGTACTTCTGACGAAGTGCGGAAGACTAGAATAGAATAGAATAGAATATTTATTTTGCTACTTAGGAATACATAGAATACTTCCGGTGGTAGCGTTTTCTAAGGAATTACTAAAAATGCACAAAACAAACATCAAACAACATTAAAATATTTACGTTACCAAATACAAGTTTACAAAATTAATCTATTAACCATATTTACTTAGTCTAATTTTAAAAGTTTTGACATTCTGAGGGAAAGTCTCCAGCACTGCTACAGGTAATTTGTTCCAATTTTGTATCGTTCGGTTTACAAATGAGAATTTACCTACATCTGTTCTCTGTTTTCTTTGCCGAAATTTGAAACCATGATCCTTCCGCGCCACGTAAGTTGGTTTTGATAGTCTTGCCCGTACTTCACCCCACGGACGATCCCCTCTTATTGATTTGAATAATGCACAAGGCGCGATTTCTCTCTGCGTTTTTCCAAAAGTTCCCATGATATAAATTCAGAATTTGAACGTCCTCTCCTAACAAATTTTGCGGCATACTTTTGTACTTTCTCGAGAGATTTTATTTGCACTAAACGATAAGGGTCCCTACATATGGAGCCAAATTCTAATATATGACGTACTAGAGACGTATACCCTAATTCCCTTGATTTTCCACTTCCTTTTCTAAGTATTCTAATTACAAAGTGTAATGCCTTCCACGCCTTTTTCACTACAGAGTTTACGTGTTCTGTCCAACCCAGATCCTCATTTAGTACAATTCCCAAATATTTACAGCATTTAGCCCTCGGAATAACCTGATTTCCTAATTTATATTTGATATCGTCTGTCTTTCTAGAACGCGCGAATCTAATAAACTTGCATTTGCTGGGATTTAATTTCATTTCATTCGTGATAGCCCATGATTCTAGCTTATCTAAAACAGCCTGCAATATTTCTGTATCACTTGTGTTCTTAATTTCCCGATAAATTATACAATCATCTGCAAAAAGACGAATTTTTTATTCAATTCCCTGCCAAATATCATTAATATACGCTTTTAATAAACAACGGACCTAGGACACTTCCCTGTGGCACTCTGGACGTTACTTCTGCCCTCGAAGAGAAAGTTGATCCGATTCCCACCCGTTGTGTACGCGAGCTGCGAAATTCTCGAATCGAGAGAGCAATTCTTCTGTCTACGTTAAGCTTACTAATTTTTTGTATTAATTTATCATGGGGAACTAAAAATACATGTCTTTAATATTTGACATTCAAACGTTTTAGTGACGTTTTAATGTTTTAATGATAATGGCAATTCTGTCACTGAATTCAGTGTATAGTATTATATTTTACAGAAAACTTAAATAAAAGAATATTTACCCGGTGTAAGATTTGAACTCGAGCGCTCAACAATGAAATCTTTATTCCTAAGTTAGAGTGGTTTGTTTACATTTATAAACACATCAACGCAAATTCACTTATTGAAACAATACTTCGCGACGTTTCATTCCGCGGAACAAGAACCTCAATATACAGAAGTATTCAATTACGAAGTATTTATTTCGCCCTCTAGATAAGAAATATTCGATATCATTATAGACTCTTAAATTGGGTTGCCCCTACTTCACTTCGCAGGTCGTTGGCGATTGTACTGTAGGAGGGGAGACAGTGACTAGTTTGTAATTGTTAATTTTTTGCGCAACTCCAGTTTAGTTTTGACGTTGGATTATATTAATGGACACTACATTGATTTCGCTACCCTATGTATTGTCTATTCGTAAATATTTGACAGCAGAATTTGTAGAATCATCCAAAGTCATCACAGTAAGATGTATTACCAACCAATCCAACTTGCGGAGTTGGTTAGCAAGGAGCGGGTTGGGACATTACTTCAGTGAGACTGTGTAATAATAAATCAATGTCAAAATAATTAAGTTTTAATGTTTTATTTACACCAGCAAACGCAAATAAGTTAATTACCGTTTCGTCTTGCAGAATAGTCTTACACTGTTAACTATAGCAGTCTTAATTCAAAACTTTTGAGTTTTCTACCTCTTTTCAGTAAAAAATAAACTTTCTGTCTTTATTGAAACATTGGGTGATCTCATTTAATTGTTTGAAGTTAAACGCTTAAGAGAACTTAAACGATATAGATCAAGAGAAATTTGTAGATTTAAGGTATATAAAAAGAGAAATAAAGTGTTAAAAATGAATAAATCATAACTTTTTACTAAACTACAGAGGTCGGTCACAAAGTAATGCCCCTCATTTTTTTTCTGAAATATTTATTAGAAGAACCTGAAATTTGCACACAATATTAATACATGGTTATTCTACTGGCTCTATTTTTCCACATAATTTCCATCGACTTGTACAGCCTTGCGCCATCTTGAAATAAAGGAGTGTATACCTTGCCAGTACCAAGTCTGTGAGGTAGTAAAAGGGTGTGATTTGAGGTAGAAAAAGGTGGACAAGCAAAATCTTCCCTACTCAATATTACACAAGACAATCCATGCATTACAAAAATACCCTACTCTCGAAGCTTCTCTTAAACCCACTTGTGAACACTGTTCGCCATCATTGCACAGATCATACTTAAATTTCTGTGAGAATACGTTAAGTTGTGACGGACACTGACACGAATCTAGGGCATAAGGAAGGTGAGTGGCCAATGTAGGACTCTGAGTGCCAACCAGCCGCCCTTTCCCTCACTATCGCAGTGGCAGGATAAAAAAAGAGACGTACTCCCCACAGAAACAAAACCGCTGAAGCGAGGAGCGGTTCCCAGGTAAGGCCCGTAAATGGCGGAATACAACGCGCAATTTCCTGCGCGCATCGCCGGCGTGGAGCTCATGGGCGGCGGGACCGCTCCCCCCTAGCAGCTGATAAAAGGCAGAGGCTTTAGAGGGAACTTGCCGCGTGGGTCCCGCATTCAAATACTTTCCGCGCGTGGATACCGCTCGCCAACTCTCCCTTTGATGCGGATGCCGTGAGGGCTCACGGTGCGCGGTGAGCGAGGGCGCGGGCAGAAGTGGTGGGAAGGGGGCGACGGCGTGGTCGAGAGCGAGGGTGGGGGCGGGAGTGAGGGCGGGAGAGGGTGCGCAGACGGGAATGAGGACGAGAGAGGGATTTCTGGGATGAGAGTGAGGGCGAGAGAGGGAGTGTGGACGGGGATGGTGACGGGAATGAGGGTGAGAGGGATTGCGGGGGCGAGAGGGATTGCGGGGGCTAGAGTGACGGCGGGAGAGGGAATGTGGATGGGGATGGGGATGGGGACGGGAATGAGGGGAGAGAGTGCGGAAGGGGAAGGGGCGGGAATGAAGGCGAGAAAGGGATTGTGGAGGGGAGCGTGATAAAAGGTGGGGCGGTGGCAGGGTGGTGACGGAACGGGAGACGGGAGTGGGGCGATGGTGAGGCGTGGAAGGAAACGGGACGGGGGAAGGGGGATGGGCAGTGATGAGAACGGGACAGCGGTAAGGGAAGAGGTAGGGGTGGGGCGACAATGGAGGTGGGGGTGGGGAAGGGGCGTGGCGGGAAAAGCAATTCGTTCTACACAGAAGCGGAGCGACGGAGGGGAAACGAAAGGCCAGCCTGTCTGCTTGTGGCTTTTTGCCCGCTCCTTCATTACGCGTTCCCTGAATGAATCGGGACGAACCACGCCCCTGCACACACCGTGCGGTCGCGCCGGTAGTCCTTGGGGCTGATTCCGATGGTAATACTGCTGGTGCTTATTACGGGCTGAATCACTGCGACCCGTCTGCTCTTCTTCAATGCTTTCCGGGGTTGGTTTGAAGTTCAGAGTTTGGGGGACATGGCGAGCAGGTACGGTTGGGATATTCACACGACTAGTTGGAAACGTTAAAGATAGTACAATGCGATTCTGTGTTACTAAGAATGCTAGGTTGGATTTAAGGAATTTCAAAACAAAATCACAGAAATTCGAGAAGTTGTGTTTGATGGTGGTGTCATTGGTCTTGGTGGTATGTAAGGTACCCTAGTTCATCACAAATCAATAAAGGAAATTGTCCCCTTAAGGGCTAAGACTTTCTTTGCAATTAATTATGCTTCAGAAAATGAAATAAGGAAGGCTGATAATGCAAATAATAGCTCAGAAATTTTTCCAACAAAATAGCAATGTGTAATAATGAGTAGAAAAAAACTTTGTTTTATTATGTTTTCCAGGATAGTGACAAAATCAATGCTTTAAAAAAGGGATCTAAATATGGGTTCCCGTAACTTTTTATATATTTTTATTTCAATTTCTTTATCTTGAATCTTGCATTTACTCAGTTCTATCAACAAAACGTTCATTTATCATCAAAATAACACACATATATGTTTGTTTCTGCACCTGAACATTCACCATGAATTCACATAGTACATGAAAGTGCATTTAATCCACTGTTCCCCTTTTATCTTACTAAGATACTTTTGTGATACTTGCCGTCACAAAACATGCAGTCCGCATCTATGTCTGTAGGTCTTAATTTTCTCCTTGCCACATCCATTTTGCCGTCATTTCGCATTTACTACACGTATAGGGTAATGGATATTCATGGCTGACGTCTTTCGTGAGTAATTTGAAGAAACGTAGCCAGAGAGCCTGGGATCTCTTGCAACGAGAACTGCTAATTACTCTGGGTTTAGAGGCATGACATCCCTTGATGCGGCTGTTTTTGTTAACTACAGACAGTGGTTTTTGAGCAAACAGACAACACAATTCTGTATGGACCTGCTACTGGTTCAAGTGACTGACCTGCCCCTTCACACAGGGTAGAGTCTTCAATGAGTGTGTTGGAGAGACTGCAGGTTTTATATATTTCATTCTCAGCGGCAATGAAACCATTATCAGTAAAGATGTCTCGAATGGCTAGATTCCGATCACTTTATATCCATTTACTGCAATATATGCGCGTGGAACATTGCAATATGCCTAGCCAAATGGAGCGATAAGATCATGAAGAGTAAGTGGTTTCCCGGAATTCAAGACAGCATATCGAATCTTATTACTGTAATGGGTGCTTAAAGGAGCCATGAAAGTACGATTAAGCAGAGGCAGCTTGTGGGTGCTGTGGGGAGGCAGCGAAATCATTTTGACACGATTTTCCCTAAATATGTCGATTACTCGTGAAGAGCCTGCAAGAGTTAAGCGGTTGAAATTTGGAATTCAAAAACTATGTTATATTGATATAATGTGCGCTAAGTTTCATTTTTCTTACTTGAATATTATGAAAGCTGTTGAACGTTAAATCCTAGATTTTTAAGCCACTTTGAGGCGATTTCGCCGAAATTTACTTACTGTGTATTAATAAAGGTGAAGTTGTTAATATCGTTTAGTTTCATTGAATAGCGCGGAAAATGTTCAATAAGTTGGCTGAGTTTCATTTTCCAACAATAACGGAGAAGAAAATATTGTATTGCGAAAATCTTGTTGTATTTTACATCGACGCTGTATGGGGATGAAAAAACAGCTATATCTCAAAAACTATTTCACTTAAAGTATTTCACTCAAACTTCACAAATATCCTTTGAGAAATGTGACACTCGGTATTTAAAATTGCACCAAAATCCACGACAGTCGAACAAAAATAAGACCACTTGATATTGAGGAGTGACCCTTTAGGAACATATAATTAACATTTAAGAATATCCTTTACCTTTCTAATAAATAGTAGCCTCGCATCCTGGAACACAGCAACACAAAACGTTTTTATACAGCTACATGACATGTTTTCAACCAGTCGATTGCATTCGGACCTTTCTCACGCCGTGCCAAAGTTAAATGGCCAAACAGGCTTCCGGCGCCGGTTGTCTCGTGTTCGCAGGCAGTGCGTTTATCGGACGCCTCTCGTTCGTCCGTCTCAACACGCGGGGCTTTCCCTCGGGCGAGGTGTTGCGCTTAGGTATATCGGCCCGCAGGGCCCGGGACGGCCTCGGCTGCCGCCGCCGCCGCCAACACCACACACATTGGGCCGAAACGGTCCCCAAGTTCAAAACTACACACCGGGTGAGTTTAGCTCAGAGTACTGACTTGCTGAAATATATGAAATATATAATGGTTAAAGTTTGACCTGTTAAAATATAGGGTTCTTCAACTCGTCGTTCTCCAATTCAGGTCAATAAAATGACAATAGATGTATAGGATCAGAAGAGAAATTGATTGATAGGATAAAATTGTATGCTTCGGAATTTATTATTGAAGGTAAAAGGTAGGATAAACAAAATGGCAATAGATGCCACAAGAGCACGCCATCTAGTTTATTAGGAATTGATCGTATAATTGCATATGCAAATAGGAAATATCCTTCAGGTTGAATATGGACGGGGTAACTAATGGATTAGCTGGAGTGAAATTATCAGGATCTCCTAAAAGATAAGGATTTGTTAATGAGAAAATGGTTAGCGAAATGTTAGCGACTCTCCCCGGGAGGTCCTAGGGAACGAGTCCCCACTGTGTTGAATTTTCGACTAGTGACCTAGCTAAGTCCAATCCATCCGCTGTCTGGAGGAGAATTCTAGCCCGCTGCTCTGATAGGCACTTTTCCGTGATTCCTCACATCAGTACTAGAATTCCGGAGCAGTACCGTAACCAACAGGCTAAGGACCCTGCGCAATCTTTGCTTCCTCTTCCTTGTCCCATCATCCCTTCTTTCACACATACTTATTCTTACACGATCTACACTACTTCACGTCAGGGACATTGTCTCAGCTTGAGCGATGCCCAGCTGCGGGAAGGTACCTGGAGGGTGAAACCGCTGCAAGCAGGCGTGTATGTTGGCAACGGATTTCCCCTCCAGCTGTGAAGGGATCACCTTATCCCGGGATAAAACATTGACTACACTAACGCGACGACCATGATTACCATGGCACCCGCAAGTATTAGTCAAAACTACATATCGTTATGATAGATTTAACTGAGCACCTTGCATCTGCCAGTCTGACTGACGCAACCCGCTTCACGTTCATGAGTCAGAAATGTCGTGATGCAGCAACCCGAAGAATAAGGAGACGGGGAAGGCCATGGAGAAGGAGAGGAAGAGGAAATGGAGGAGAAAACGAAGCAAAAGGAAACGGAGAAGAAAAATAAAATGGAGAAGGAAAGAGAAATGGAGAAGAAAAGGAAACGGGGATGAAAATCGTGAAGAAGGCAACGAGAAGATGGCGATGAAGAAGATAGAAGAGAGGGAGGCCGCGAAGAAAAGAAGAAGAAGAAGAAGAAGAAGAAGAAGAAGAAGAAAGAGAATTAGAAAGAAATAGTCCAAGACTGTGTGTTTTGTATTTATGTAACGCTTAAAGCATTCTGTGCATTTACAATTTTTGTCTTATCGATTTCATTGCAATGATAACACGACTAAAGCGACGAAATATGAAAATACCGGTTACCCACCGCATAAAGGAAGATGAATAAATAATAAATGAAAAAGAGAATATAATTATAGTGACACCTCAACCTGAAACAAAAGGTAGTTTTGAATCTGGAGCAAAATCAAATTTCATCACGCGGGCCACGCATAAAACGCGAACGCCCGCGGCAAATACTTATAATCTTAGCGCACATTATTTTCGAAATATAACGAAAAAATCATGTATCAGATTTCTCGTAATAGAGTCGTCTTCCATGATTACAACTGTTGTTGGTTCTAGAAACGATTTATGATATATAAAATATGAAGAGACAAGTACTAATATGGATGTCGAAAGCGAGACTTGAACTCGTGAGTTTCCAACTTAGGTAGTTACGACCTACCCGTCTTGGGAACCTAGACTCCCCAACTCAATTATTGCAGTTAGAACACTTCCTCGTTTCAACGCGTTTGGCGGATACAATATTTGCACCCATACTGCAGGAAATTTTGTGTGGTATGTGCCTTTTGGTCGTTTTTATTTATAGTTTTCTTGTACCTAAATTTTATATCTTACACACAATAGTGATTGAAGTTAGAAATATAAAATATGGAGTAATGATGAAAGAAAAATAAGAAAACGAACGAAGAATCGATAGAAAACACTGCTTGCCCACTTTTTTAAATCAGAAATTCGACATTGAGAAAACAGTATTTGGTCCTTGCCTGTCTGGGTCGCGTTCCGTTAATAGCCGGAGCCGTTGGCTGCGGTTTGGAGACGTACGTAGGGCATGGTGCTTTAATAATGTGGTTGTAGAGAGGTTGGTTTCAAATTAATCATACAGCTATATCATCAAATAATAATTAATTACTCGTCATTATCAATTTTCCTGATGAAAAACCGGACCAAAATTCACTCAGTGGAAGGCATTGCGATGATTCCCCTGGAAATAAGAGAGCAGAAATGGGTAAGTATCCCACCCCCGCTTGCGTTCCAAACCGAGAATAGGAAACCGAGAACCGAATAGTCTATTTGAACTTCGATAGCCAGAGTTGCAAAACAAGCGCGCAGGCCGCTTCGTGCCAGGACGCCTCGAACGCGTCCCACTGTATGGCGCGCACTTCGACCGGAGCCGGTCCCGGCCCCACCCCCGGCGACAGCGAGGGCGCTGCAAAGCCGGTGGTAAGCCCCCGCCCCGCCCTCTACCCCGCTCCTGGCGCCACCCCCCGGGCCGCTTATCGGCAGACGGAGGCGATCGGCGAAAGACTCGGGCGCTGTTTCCGCCGCCCCCACGCGCTCCCCTGCCACCGATCCGATAGCTCCGAACGCGCGGTCCGCCCCGCCCCCATCCCTGCAGTTCCCCTCCCTCTTTCTTCGCGGCGCCGCCCCGCCCCAACCTTCCGCCCACTCCGCCACTGTCCCGCGTCTGCCCCGCATCCGCGCCGCCTTCGCCCCGCCTTCGCCCCGCCTTCGCCCCGCCTCCGCCCCGTCTCCGTTTCACCTCCGTCCCCGCCCCGTCTCCGTCTGCCTCCGCCCGCCTTCGCCCGCCACCGTTCCGACCTCCCACAACGCGCCGCATGCGTCCTGCCTCCGCCTCACCCCCGCCCCTCCCCGCCCCCGCCCCGCCCCGCCCCGCCACCTCGACGCCTCCGCTCCGCCACCGCCCTGCCACTGTCCCGACCTCCCGCGCCGGGCCGCGCCACGCCACACCGCTCGGCTTCGCTCTGCTCCGGCGCGCTCTCCCCGAGGTCTCCCGTTCACGCGGGACGCGCATGCAAACCTTAAAGCAGTCGCCCGCAGTCGCCTACAAACCTGTTGGGAGGCTTTGCACGCTGGCCGGAGCCACGACGACGCACGAGACGGCCTGTTACACGCGGCGGGCGGCTTTTAGAGGAAATGAGATTGTAAAAAGGGACGAAGAAAAGGGCGCGATTTTCTGATTTGAGACCTGAAGTTTATATTAAGGACATAACCAAAATTCAAAAGATCAATCTGTAAAGAACATTATATGCTTGCCCCTGTGACATTTGCTAGTTGTATATATCTTATTTATGATTCCAAAATTCCCCTAATTTCTCGAAAACATATACAGAAATCAATCTACAAATGGAACAATAACTAACAAAATTGGTTATTTTGCAAGAAAACAACATTTAGTTATTTATTTCAAGCGGAAAATAAAACAGCTCGTTTAGTATAAGTTACTTTAATAAGGTTACATCACACCAATCTTTCTTCCTTATTAGGAACTGAATGAAGAACAACGGGACGCATTGTGACCCGTACGCAACTAACCATGGTTGCGATGCATGATTTACTGCTTGAATTTCTACAGCCAGTTTGAAATATGAAAAACAGTATATGAAAGTAATATTTGACACTCGTACCCTTCGTTTCAATACTGATATTTTCCTCTCATCTAAAAAGCATGTATAGGTTTTATATATCTTCTTAATGCTTTGGTTTTGGAGTTATTTTTAGAAATGAATGAGTAAATAATAACTAATCACTGCACGTCCCGATTTCGATTAAATACGATACAAAATGGGTGATTTGCGGGAGTTCACGGATGGGTACTTTGCGAAGTCGTAAGGAGCGCGGAGTGGACGTCGCTTCGCGTATGCGCAGCACGCAGAGGAAGTTGGAGCGCCACCAAGCGTCGTGACCGGCGCTCCCGCAATATATTTGTAAGGCGCAGTGACAGCTGCGGTGGCTGCGGTCGCGGAACCACCAAGCATGACATTCTCAAAGCTCTTTGCTAATCGTCTCCACACTAGGCGGTCTAATAAATAGCTGATATTAAAAAAATACTACAGCGTTGAATAATTACATCGAATGCAACGGACGTAGTCGATCCAATGGAAAAAAAACTTCATGCTTCACTTTCATTTTCTGGTTCCGGGACCTTTGATTGTGTAAAATTTGAGTCCGGATGTTCGGTCGTTAATTTTATCTAAAATAGGTACACCAATAGGCATTTATTCTTACTAAAATAGTCACTCAAAAAGGCATTTATTGTGGCTAAAGTATGCGGGGTAAGAACACAGGAAACATTAAAAATCATTAGTTCGAAGTAATTATTGTAAAAAACTAATAGTTGAAATAATTCACATTTTTATTCTAACTAAAATTACATTCCCACTTCCAACGAAATAAACTATCTTTTCTTTGTAATCTTGATTGCACGTGATTGCATCCAGTATGACAATTACGAATTTATTTTACTCGCGACGCTGAATCTTCGAAATGCCATTGAGGAATCCCATTTGAATCTTAAAATGAAAACAGTGAAAACGGAATTATGCATTTCGTTCTTAGCACTTGTGTAATTGACAGATGGGAAGAGAGAACAAAAGGAGCTGAGAAAGATATATCATGTACAGAGCTCTGTTCTCAAAAGGGATCCGAGGTGATACTCATGATGAGAATACAAAGAACATGATTTTTCGTGAGTAAACACGTCTGTCAACATCAGCGAAAACTATACAAAATCTTCACTGGTATCATCTTCCTTTTGTTATTCTATTTTTAAGATAAGCACACTGGAGTCAAAGCATCCACAGAAAGACAAAATGTTCGTGTCTACATGTTGCCCAGGCTTGCAGGTCTTTCCAGCAAGATAGAGATTGCTGCCAGGAGAGGGAAAAGGGAAAAGAATGACGAAAGAGACACAAAAAGGCACAAACAAGGCAAAATGCCAAATATTCGCATCAGAAGCTAAAATAAGCAAAAAAGGCAAAATGAAATTCTACTAAAACAACTCCAGAAGTACAATTAACTGATTCCTATTATAATATGAATTAGTTAATTGTACGTCTGGTCTTCTGGACTTATTAAAAGTCATACAATCGTAACATTAGTAAAAAGCCATTTTGCCAAACTTCCGGGATCTAGCAATAATGAATGAAAATTAGATATCATAAATCGTCGTTTGAGAAGAAGTGACATATTTGAACAATCATCATATTTTTGTTAAGTGAACAAAAAGTTCAAAAAATAGTTTATTTTAAATATTAAAATGTCATAAAGATACTCGTAGTTCACAAGAGATCAAAGTTTCAGCAGATGAAAAGGAAAAAACTCTTTGACTTTGGCTGCAAAATAAACTGTTCCGCGGATTAAAAACGTTCTCCAGCAAAGTGTCACTTTTCGTATGGACCGACGATATAATATTTAAATAGGTCACTACTTTTAAAACGAACATAATTAATTTGTTACCGACCTCGAACTGAGACTAGTAACGTTAGCGCATCGAGTCCCGGAGCCGAATTCCACCCTGAGAAAGGTGATTGAACTAGGTCATTTGTGTGCCCTCGGAGATTGACGGATTGAGAGTTTCGAGTTTCCGAGCGCGTCAACTGCAATGGTCATTAGTCCTGTAGGTATAGTGCTTATTGTATCCCGAGAGGTCGCGGTGGTTTTCTCCTGCTGAATGACAAGATCCGGCGCCGACCTACATGTCGGTTTACGGGGTTTTCTCTGTCCAGGTATCTCCCGGTAGCGGGACACCGCCCCTGCTGGGACAAGCTCTAAGCTCCAGACTGGTCTCCCGTCATGTGTGATAGTGTAGTACATGTAAATGTAAGGGGATTTAAGTAAGTGGTGAGGAGAGGACAAGGAACAGGAGCGAAAGATTGCGCGACCAAGAACTGTTTCGTTGCATGGCACTTGTGCCTGGTGCATGGCTCGTGCACACTAATGGCTATTTAGGCCTTTGATAGGGGAAGATCTAAAAATGCCTACTAATTCACTTTAAGAGGATAGTTTAACTCCCGAATATAGAGTAGATCATTTTCATATTTTATATTTGAATATTTTAGAGAAATATTTTATAAGTCTATATTTTTTGTCAAAATGTATAATATTGCTCATATTATGTGATTTTCTAGTTCATAATTTAGGTAATCGTAATGGGTTTTGAACAAATTTTTCAGCCCAAAAAGTGAATGTCGATGTAATTTGTTGTTGGCACTCTATTTCTGGTCCCACTAATAAATAAATGCACAAATGTTTGTTTCCATTAAGCTGCGTAAACATCCAATCAAGTGCAAACAACTACACTAATGGTCCTTAGATTACGGACAGTAATCTTGTCTATTATCATTTAGAAATTATTTATCAGAGTAGAATTATTTTTAATTATTTTAGAATAGTCAGTCAAGGTGGTAACATACATTTACATCACTTTTGTCTAAGAAAATACACGTGCATTAAGACACGCATTCCAACGAGCTCGCTTGATAAACAGTGCACAGTCGAATTTAAATATGTCGTAATTTTTACTTACATGGTCAATACTCAAGTATGGTTGTTTCAAACATTAATGGAAAAAAAGCCGTACTGATTCGGTTTAAAACAAGCGTTATCCTAACAGATGAGCAACGTTGAGCGAACTCAAATACACGGAAAGGAAATGCATGAGGCACCGGGGGTCTCACAACTCACCAACGCGAAACAGCGCAACAAACTTGAGAAAGAGTTCGTGAAAACAATGGAGTAGCGGCGGCGGCCGGCCGACAGAGCGAGGGCAGGCGCGAAGCCAAGTATCGCCCGCGACCTTCTCACCCCCATCGCCCCCGACCGCCCACGGCCAGCCCGTGGGGAAGCAGCTCGGGCCACGACTTTCCACTCCGATTACCCCTGGTCCTGCCACGCTGCCCATGGCATCCCACAGCCTCGCACGCGGCCACTGCTGGGCAGAGGCGGGATAATAAGCTATTCTTTAATAACTGCTATCCGACCACCTTGAATGACAAGGTTCCAGCCAACGTTTCAGTAATTCCGAGTAAACTGATATCAATTTTTATCAACCTACAGTAGGGATGTTTTTAGTAGCTATTTGTCCACACCACACCGTGAATATCTTCTAGTTGTAGCAGAAGCTAGATCACAGTAACAACTCATTTTGTTCGATTTTGTACGCATTTAAAAACTTGAAAATAAATGTCAATGCAATGCAATTACTCAATTAATAACAGTGATTACCAACTGAACTTAAAACGCATACCACTTTTGTACTACAACAACACAATGAAAACATCACCTTCAGCCTCCGCCCCAATCATCCCAGCAAAACACTGCTTGCACTACTTTAAATGTCTGAAACTGGCACTGGAATACACTACTACAGAGTGAGTCACGTAACTTTAGCACCTCCTGTAACTTTTGAACGGTTGAAGATGTTGAAATGCAGTTTTCACGAAAGTGCATGAGAAAATAGGGCTAACTGATACGTGTATTTATTTCTTTTGTATTTATTTCACTTGTATTTTACGAGATATTTGAAGTAACTTTGTTTTTTTAAATGGAATTATATATATATTTTCAGTCTATCATAAAGAGCGTAAAAAGACGAATCCAATGATATACATAATATCATATGTTAAATGAGGATTTTTTGAGAAATTTTGATTATCTTCCGACCAGTTCTTAACGGATATTTTGAATGTAACAGACCGCCACAGAAGGTCACGCAGAGCTCCACCAGCAAGCGCGCGCTCGGGGAGGGGAAGGGATCTTAGTATTTCAAGATACAAAACATATCCCAAATATTCTGAACGCTCCTATCATATCGAGGTGTCAAAGCTTCCTCGGTTCACCGTAGGAG
The DNA here is from genome assembly GCA_011170035.1 of Teleogryllus occipitalis. Taxonomy (NCBI): domain Eukaryota; kingdom Metazoa; phylum Arthropoda; class Insecta; order Orthoptera; family Gryllidae; genus Teleogryllus; species Teleogryllus occipitalis. The sequence goes on along the minus strand of BLKR01001433.1, from coordinate 244,755 downwards.
GGTTCGGGGAGGGAAGAAACGTTGTTCACAGACAGACAGAGAGACAACTCAGGAAAAACATTTTCTTCATATCAAGGACGCGTAATCTGTTAATTCTGACTACATTAAGTATTAAGGAAAGTAATTCACTAAAGATAGAAGAAAGAAAAATCCACTGTTTTGGGATCCGAGTCGAACAAAAGGAATTTTTCTGTCGGAAAATGTGAACTTTACCTTGGAGCTTTATGAAACTCCTATCTACGAAGTAAATGCACGAAAGTATGTTCGAAACTCCTGTTTTCCTAACAGTGGGTTATGAGAATTAAAATAAGGTATGTTTCATGCATTACTAGTAAATAGACGTTCAAGTTTCCTATATAATTTACATAATTACTGAACACTACATTACATTGAAGAATACATTACTTTACATATTTTTTTTAATATTACATATTTAATAACGTTTTTGTTATGTCTACAACGCATGCTTCATACGTGAGCAACCGTCCCTATTTTTATCGCTGTATCAAAGCCACTTCAGGTTATCCTTTGTGCCGGTCACCAGCAAGGAAGAGCTGAACAATCTATTGTTTGTGTCCTCCAAACTTACTCAATTTTCCTGTTTCATTCCAAAATGTGGAGCAATCTCATCAATGCAATGTGTTTCCATTCGACATTCGGCAACGTTTTCAAGCTCATATTTCTATCACGTTGTTCTTGGATAAATGCTATTTTTTACGCTCTTTCATGTGTTCTATTTTCGGTTTCCTTCCTGTCGCACGTCGGGTACACTTCAGCGTAGACCCAGTCGCGGCCTTTGAAGTATTTGCTTCACCCAAGTAATGAAATGCAATGCTACTGAGTTGATTGTGAGGCCGGGGAATATGGGTTCCCCGAACGAGCAATCCGCACACAGAGAGGCACCCACAGCGTCGTCGACAACCTTTTTCTAGGGGCTGTTCATGCGGGATCAAAGCCCTCGGTTATTCCCGTCTCCTTCATGACTTAAAGACACGTGCGTCATCACTCGCTTGACTAATATACAGTATCTAACATTCTTACTCGTACACTCAGATTTAGCAACATAAAGTTATATTTCTTCGTAAAATATTTTAAAATAATGTCTTTGTTGAAATTGTGCACCAATTCCATTAGTAGCAAATATATACTGTCAATAAAAATTATAACATGAATGTATGTTTAACATAATATTAATATTGAATAAAACAAATCTCTTTTGTTACAACGTTGCTATTCGTGCAGTCGAACTGAGTGGCAATATGCAGTTCTTCCGCGTCAAGTTACTCGGCCCTTGACGGTTTTCCAAGGTCTCAATGCCATCTATAAGGATCGTTCCGTCAATAGGCAACAGTCGGCATCGAAATGGCCAAGCAGGAGTTCACTTCCAAAGAGAAAGAGGTAATTGTCAACTTAGCACTTAAGGGCTATTCCTTGCGACAAATAGATCGAATGGTTAACAAATGCCACTTCACTGTGCAGTACATTGTAAGAAAGTTTAGAGAGGAAGGTTTCACAAAATTTTTTGCCACATGCCAAAGGAACGTAGGTGGAATAAACGCGAGAAACGATTTGTACTTCAACAAGTTCTTAAAAACTCTCGGTTAAGTACTCCTCAATTACGTGTCTTAGTGTAAAATGTATACAAAAAGATGTCCGATCAGACTGATCGTCGTGTTGAATGGAAGAACGAGTTTCATGGACGAATAGCGCGGAAGAGGCCTTTCGTAACCAGGGAATATCGTAAGAAGAAACTTGCATTTGCTAGGGAGCATGTGAATAAGAGAGAATAATTATGGGATAGTGTAATTTTGTCAGGCGAATGTAAAATAAACCCCTTCGGGTAAGATGGGTTCCGTTGGGTCTGGAGAAAGCCAAATACAGGCGATTGTTTCATGATTACAATTCCTACGGTGAAGTATGATTGTGGATCAGTTATGTTGTGGGGTTTTATGTCTTCTAAGAGGGTTGGTATGATCCAATTCATTGATGGAATCATGAATACCAACGTTTATTTCGACATTTTGATAAACAATGTAAAACAAAGTGCTGATAAAATCGGTTTGCGACGTGTTTCCGTTTTCAGCAGGACAATGACAGTAAACATAAGGCCCGGCTCAAAATGACATGGTTAATATGGAACATGCCAAAATTACTCCAAACACGACCTCAAAGCCCGGACTTATAGGTCATAGAGCATTTGTGTTCAGTTTTAAAGAGAGAAGTACTGGCGTCAAAAACAAAGAAGTAAAACGTCTTTTGGAAGCAGGATGGAAGAAAATAAAACTTACAACATCCAAGAACCTTTGTTATTGTGTGTTTGGTTATTTAAAGTTGCATCAATATCTAGGTCATTAGCGACCACTATTGCTGTTAACGGTATGGTAACTATGTGGATGAAACGATATGGTGATTGATGATAAGGGGTGAAAGGACAAACACAAATACAACCATGCCCGAGGCGGGACTCGAACCCGCGACCCTTCGGTCCGAGATCGCTACGACACTACTGCCTTAGAGACCTCCGCCACCGGATCAGCTTGCAAGAACCCTGTTCTTTCCATGAACTACCGATGCCTAGCTGTGATAAAAGCCAAGAGAGATGCAAGAAAATACTGAAACCATAGTTCACTTTTTTATTTTTTATTTTTTGTTATTATCTCCAGTGTACGAATACCAAAGTTCCACAGTACTGAACATTACTCTCGTTTTTATTTTTTTATTAAATATACTAACTGATTCTAACACAGAACCTATGTTTTTCAGTTTGTCATGAGATTGTTTTTTCATTTTATCACGACTGTTTTTGAAAAAACCTTCACTTTAATCTAAATAATTAAATATTACCTTGTAAAAGTAATGTGTACGAATAAGAATATTAGATACTGTAGCTACTTCAAATCGATTTTATACATTTGGCGCATCACAATTAAGTGAGACAATTTAAAGAACGAGTAACATTGCCCACATCATAAATGAATACCCAAAGAAACTGTTGGCTGTGATAGCTCAGTGGCAATGACGTTCTACTCTGTAGAATCGTTGGCTAAACAATTTAACGAACGAGTAACATTGAATCTGAATGAATATCTACAGATACTACTGGATGTGGTAGCTCAGTGGCAATTAGTAGCATCGTTGACTGGGAAGTGTAGGATCAGATTCCTGACGGTGGCGGATTTTCGACCTAAGCTACATGGCTGGGACGAATTCTACCACTACCTGGAGATGAATCGTATTGACAGACTGTAACTATTGACAATTTTCTGTAGTTTCTCCAATCAATGCTAGGCGAATGCAGGGGAAGTCCCCAAATAAACAGGTCACAGATCGTGAGCGATTTCTCTTTCCTCATTCTTGTTCTCCTCGCCCCCTACATTCACACTTAGTACATACACTACACTATCAGCAATTCACGAGCTTGAAACGTCGCCCCGCTGAGGAAGATATGAGGTGAGGAATCCCGCAAGCTGATATAGTTTGATGCCCGATGTTGTTCCAGCGGGGGAGGAGTACCGCCATCGTATTGGATGTAACAAGGACTACACTGAAAGGAATAAGACTAATTACCTAAGAAGCAGTCGCGCCTGGGATCAATACACATCACCCTACAGAAATTCAGATAAATAATAACTCTAAATTTGACTCTAAATTTATATTCGAATGTTTCAAGAATCAAATACCTCCACCCAGAAGTCTGGATGGCCAAGTTCTTTAAGGCTGAAGTGCCGAAACTGCCTCGGCTCGAAGGGTCGCGGGTTCAAATCCCGCCTCGGGCATGGATGTTTGAGTGTGCTTGTGTGGTCCTTAAGTGTTCTCCCTGCACTTTAAAAATCCTGGGGTCGCTACATATCCAAGATGTTGAAAAGCGACCTTTAAATAAATCTTCACCAAGCACTTTTATAGTGCTCTCTCGATCAAGGTCCAGTCGAATCGCGTAATGACTACGATGATAATCATGTAGCCGAGTAGTTCCCTGACGTCACTGGACAACGGTTCCTTTGATTACAACTAATATTAGCACTAACTTCATAATTTTATCACAGCAGAGGTCTTGGACCCTTTCACAATACAAAAGTAACCATAGCCTACAAAACTGACAAGAAAATAGCAACACGGGTAGTATACATTTTGTGTGGCGATTTTTAGTCAGAAAATCTGATATTGAGGGGTTCTGCAATCGAAAAAAGGGATAAATCCTATTCCTATTGTATAAAATTACTTCTTCCAACCCGTTGTGTAGTCAGAATCCTCATTTTGTGAGTTCTTGATACCAAAACATTGGTTTACGGCAAAACATTGTCTGCCTGTCCGTTTGTAATGAGTGGGGATGTAATGAGTGGAGTAGTAGTAATGTTAATAAAAGGTGACCTGCAATTATATTTGCGGCTAATCGAACAGCTAAGGTTAGTGGACGAATAATATTTCTGATTGTTTCAATGCAAACCATGAAAGATATTAGAATGGGAGGGGTTCCTTGGGGAACTAGATGTGCAAATATATGTTGGGTATTATTAATTCAACCATATAATATAAATAATAATCAGAATGGTAATGAAAGGGAAATGTTTATTATTTTAATGGTTGATCTTTGTGTATAATTGGGAATACACAATTTTAAAAACCATAAAATTCTCTACGAATTTGCTTTACAAATTATTTTTGTAATCAAATAAAAAGGTGAGATGTTTTAAAATTTCAGTACATTCTCTTGTTTATTCTTAAGTTCCTCCAAATTACCAATGGGAATTTCTGTAGTATTACGGAAATGTAGTATTTTCAGGTTCCTAATGTTATTGTAAATAAAAGCGAATTTTTTTAAAAATTCGTTGCGCCTTCGTCGACGCAAGTGTCTCTAAAACTTTGTTGGGCATTGAGCGCCTATAGTAATCTTCGGTTAAGTACTTACTCCGATAAGTAAGTTTTAATACCTATATTTCATAACATGTTTTGTCGGAGCGAGAGAGATGTAAAAGAAGGGGGAGAGCATTTTCAATATTTCCTGACTGGTACGTTGTGTTTAAGCCCTAGAGGGTGGATTATCGCGCGGTCAGATTCCGTGGCATCGAGGGACAATCGATAGGGAGCCCGAAACCCCACAACCTCACAGATAATAAATATAGTGCACCTTCTGGTAAGTTGTAAAGTTCATTAAAAGAGCTGAACTGAACTGAGCTGAACCCTTAGAGAAAACTTGTGATCGCTGCCACTGATAGTTGTGCAGATAAATAACCAAATCGTTATGCATAGAGCAGTAAATATAAAAGTCTCTACTTCTTTTGAAATCTTCGCTGCATTTATTTTATTATTTTTACTTTCTCGCCCTTAGTGATTTTTTTATTAAACTTTGTCCTCCGATAGTGTAATAGACGCTTAAAAGAACGGCGTAGGGCTCATTTCGTTGAAATCCCTGATTTTTCGAAAATTGCTTACGTTCAACATTTTTTCGGCATCTTCTTTCAATTAAAATATTTTGTTGTTGTTTAAGGTCGCATCAACAGCGAGGTCATTAGCGAGCACTATTGGCATTAACGTTATGGTAACTATGAGGGTGAAACGAAATGGTGATGAAAAGGGGTGAAATAACAAACACAAATACAACCATGCCCGAGGCGGGACTCGAACCGCGACCCTTCGGTCCGAGATCACTACGACACTACTGCCTTAGCGATCTCGGCCTCCGGGTCGACAATTAGAATATTGAAGATAGAGATTTTTACGTTAATGACATTTGTTCTTTAAAGACAGATCTTGAAATAAGGTCGTGTCAATTGTTCGAAAATATAAGTAGTGTACGCGTGATATTGTGTGAAATATAGGCAATTTTTAAACGACTCTTTCTTAATAACCACGGATCCAAATGTTTTCTTTACATTTTTTCCTCATATGTATCAAAGGGCGGTAAAAAAATTGGGCAAGTCCAATTTTCAGTGAACTCTGCAGTTTCGAAAATTGACAAGTTATCATGGGAAAAGTACAATATTGAAGATAGAGGTTTCGTCCTAAATAAAATATATTCTGAAAATCAGACTTTTAAAAAAGACCATGTACCATTTTCTGAAAAAAAGAATAGTTTTCACGCAATTTCCGTTTGAAATTAATGCAAATTATGTAAAAAAACGTATGCTCAGAAACCGCTCCAAGTATTTCCTTCGTTTTTTTCCACGGATAGAACAAGAAACGCTTCAAACAACGGCTCAGGTCTCATTTTTATTGAACTTTCTCAATTTTCGAAAATTCCAAAGTTAGTAATGATGTGAGAAAGTTTTTGCTGTAGGAGCACCACTAGTTCATACCACCACCTGCCAAAGTTCGGGGTTTTAATAATACGTTTCCCGCTTTGCATTTGTCTCGTACCGTCGCAGCCTCAAAACTTCTAGGCATGACTTAATAATTAAAAATGATGTGTCGTCTGTTCAAAGAATTAATTCTGCCAGCCTGGAATCGACACTAGATCTCACGATACAAGTACAGTTGCCCCAATCATTTCAGCTACCGAGACAGGCAACTTTCCGAAAGTCTTTAGGAGACAAGAGCCCTCAATGGCTACTCGTCACAATCTGGCCACAGTAGGAAGTTCAACAATGACGAAACGGAAATACATTTCCCGTTTCGCAGTTGTAAATTACCGTTGCAACCCCATTTCTACTAAGCCTAATGTAATTTTCATAAACTGTTCAGACTGCACAAAAAATTGAATTCTTTGAACAGTTAATACATAATTCATAACTATTATTATTATTATTATTATTATTATTATTATTATTATTATTATATCTAGTTTTATTTCATGTTTGTAGCAAATTTAAACCGACTCCGAAAACGTGGTTCTTGAAAAGCAATTTGGCTCTCAAAAATTGTTTGCTCTTTTGAGCAACCATGCGAAATAGAATAACCATGCAATAAATATTATTTTGGGTGAGAAGATGACAAGCTATTACGCAACTCAGGGAGGCTAAAATTGAGATTCCCCCTTCGAATATTTTCTGAACCGTTGTAGATATTCAGACGCGGTTTCCACTAAAACGAACGTATGTAAGGTATGTAAGGGGCACATACGATAAATAATATTAAACTACAACTATTTTAGTTTAAGAGATATCAACAGAACATTGTTTAAATGGAACTCTGTACGTTTTTTGGCCCGTAATTACGAGCGTGAAGAGACGAGGGCATATGAACTTTACCCTATGTATAACAATATTTGTGAGAAATTTGTATAAGCTTTTACAACTACGCAGACTCTTTTAACACTCTGCCACTGATGCGGAGAAACACAACATACCCTTTCAGGAGCGCCCTCCAGCAAACGGTCTCAACCGTGAACGCAGACGCACGGCCACCTGCTGCAAAGACGGTGAATATTGTGCAGCGAGGCTGTAAAACAGAAAATTTTTTAATGCGGCGGCAGTATGGAGAATCAAATAACGTGAGAGAAATTAACTATTTTTATAACAATATTACTTTTAAATATTATCAAATGAAATATCACTTTAATCCTCACTTTATGATTTATCCATTGCAAGTAAAAAACTCAATAGTTCAATTTAAAACATCAAAGGCAGTTTTGAATTTTCTGCAAAACAAAAAAAAATAGGAACAATTTCTATACGGCGTTTTACTTGTCCCGTTAGGAGTATTGTTAAAGGATTTTTTTACTTGTAGTTACCGTGAACTGTTTACAAGTTATGAGTTATGCCAAAGTTCAATTTTCTTTGGCATTATTGAGTGTCAGAAAAACCACTTACGTGACTAAACAGTGTATAACAAGTTCAAAATCGGAGAGATGAACGCAAATATGTACTTGTATTGGCAATTATTTACTTCTACTAGTCTGAAATTGTATTACATCGTAATAAATCAAATTGACTGCTAGTTCAAGAAGAACGTTCATCTGAAAAGTTGAAGTTCTTAATACCTAAACAGTAGGATACGTTTCTTAACTGAAAATATAACAGTACAGTTCTTATAACTAAATGTCCTCCAATGAAGTATGAGAATTACAGAGAAAATTAATATCAAGTTGAGAAATACCACAAAAGAATAAGAGATAACGTTGGTTTGATTTTTTAGTTTTTGTAGTGATTTTTTAGTCAAAGAGCAGTAGAAACTGTACACCACATATGGGGATCAATTACTATTATTCGCACACCTAAAACTAACAACTTTGTGTGTAGTGCTCTTGAACTAACTGCTCAGTAAATAAGATAATAGTTATGCTGCATAACTAATAATAATTCAGTTACAGGATTTAGTTACTGGCGTATAATTGAAACCTAATGGTTTTAGTTATTATTCACGTATATCAGATAATAGTTATGCTGTGTAACTAATAATAATTCAGTTATACAATTTAGTTACTCTACGTTTAATTGATAACTAATGGTTTTAGTTACTATTCACGTACATCAGATAACCAATAGATATTAGTTATTATTTATAAATACTTTTTCTCCAACTTTGGCTCAAATCATATCTATCAGAATATAGCGATTGCAAGCTGTAAAGCAATGATTTTGGAGCGCTTGTCGCGAATTTCCCTGGTCTCCCCGCGACACATTTGGTTTTGCAATCTTTTCCATTTCGCTGGGGCAAAGTAAACGAACGCGGCTTTGAAACTCGTATTTTTCTTCTTTTTTTTAATTTATTCATTTTGAAGAATTTACATAGCTCAGTAAAAATAACTATAGATACGTATGAAACTCGTCTCCTGGCGTTAGAATATTGAAGGTCAGCATGGTCGTAAGAGCCCTAAATTTCTCCAAAATATTGTTATGTAACATATGATAATATATACTTATATAAACTGGTCTCTTCACGCTCGTTATCATGGGCAAAATAAATTTGTGAGTTTCCATTTCAAAGTAAAAGCTTTGATAATCTCTCTTAAATGAAAAGAGTTAAAGTGTATATCCTGTCTTAAGCAAACGTTCATTTTCGTGAAAATCGCATCTCAGTATCTCCAACGAATCAGGAGATATTCGAAGGGAACATCTTTAATGCCTTCACGCAAGTTTCTTCATTAAATTTTATAAATTCGGTTTCCTCCTTTTTCCCTAACAAACTATTCGCCAACAAAGTATTTTGTTATCAAGTGCTTTGAAAATTAAGCGATGTGCTCACTCTGGTACATTTTATATAAATCGCAGAGTACGAAGGGCACGGTACCTTGTAATCAACTTCGGCGCTCGTAGCAAAGCGTCAACTTATCCCTTGAAGTGTTGAAGACACGATATGAGCGTTTACTCAACTTTGCTAAAAGGGTTGAAGTTGCCTTTGCTTTCACAGGTTGGCTTCATTGTTTCCCATATTTTCGAGGTGGAGTACTCTTCACTCTTCACGAGCGGCATACTATGGGATAAGAGTGAGTGAGTGATTCTTATGGGAATCTGAGTGAGTGATTCATTTTCCAGTAGCGTTAATGACTAAGGTACTTTGTCCCGTAGGTGTAGTACATGATTTTAATCGCTAGCTGTGGCGCTGATCTTCCCCCACTGGATGGAAAAGTCCGGCGGAGACAGGTCGGTCTGTGGGGTTTTCCCTAACCAGGTTGCATCAGCGAGTTACCGCCCCACCCGAGACAAGCTCTAAGCTTCCGACTGGTCTCTCGACATGTGTGGTAGTGCAATGCATGGATGGATAAGTGAGTGTAAGTAGGGGTGAGAGTAGAGCAAGGAAGAAGACGGAAAGATCGCGCACGTTCGTGACCCGTTTGTTAGGGTACTGTTCCGGCATTCGCCACCGGAGAAACCATGGAAAACTACCAATCAGAGAAGTTGGCCTTTGGAATTCTAATCCAGACCTACTGAATTCGCCCTAGCTATTTATCTGATGTCGAAAAGTGCCATCGTAGGGACTCGAACTCTAGGACCTTTTAATTTAATTTATTTTACGACATAAACAGTTAAAAACTGTATGTGGTGTGTTATAGGGAGAAGTGAATACTGTGCACGTTTTCAAAATTCTGTGACCTAAGCTATTCTGTGTACCCTACAAGATCTTTTGTGTACCCTAAGCCATATACTACTTGAATTTTCAACACAGAAAGAAAATAACAGTTTTTTGCAAGGATTGTTAACAAATATTCGCTCCGATATACTAAAATCTATTTTCAAGGATAAATCAGCAATAAATTTGGCCTATCTTGGCCTATCATGTCCTTCGTCAAGGAACAATACTTCCTGCCGAGTCAACATGGAGAACGATAATTTCAATAATCATACTTCCCACTGAATTCTAGAAGACGTGCGCAGGTAATGAAGTTACATTTAAGTCCACAACAAAACAAGGGACTCAGCATTTGCTCAAAGGATGGGGGTCATTGACCCGGAAGCTAACCTCCCTGTCAGAGGCACAGTTGGCACAATGTCATGCTGTGGCATAAATTGATGCCACGAGCCACCTAAAACGGTCAATGTTTTTTAATGTCCATTTTTCTTTAATATTGTGGCAATCTTTACTTTATATCTTAATTTATTCGAGATACAGTAGTACATTAGCCGACCTGGATGGCCGAGGTGGCTAAGAGCGAATACCGACTCAGCGCTTCGGTCCGAAGGGTCGCGGGTTCGAGTTCCGCCTTGGGCATGGCTGTTTGTCCCTTTACTTTGTGTGTCTTGTCGCGGAGGGCCTCGCGTTCTGCTGACCCCAGATTAGAGGAGCCCGCAAGTGTGTTGGTCTAGTGTATGGTCGAATATGCGTCCCATCGGGACGTAAAGGGTAACCGGCTGTTGGCTGGATAAAAGCCCTTAAAAACAAAAAAACAAAAAAACAGTGGTACATTATCTGGACTCGAACTATCCCGATCATTTTGAGGATATATAAATTTGTATGCATAAAATTACTGTATTAACAATAATTGTTCTTGTTGGATAGTTATGATAGTACACAGTCTATTTATTTGTCGTTCTAAATTCAATCCGCAGCGAATATATTAAAAGGCAGAAAATTTTCCCGCGAACAATGAATAAAGTATACGTATTCTTGTACACGCAATATGCGCATTCTTGTTTGCCAGTGCCAGTCAGTTGTCATTCAATTAAAATTACAAGATTATGTATACACAAATTTAGCTTTTTGTTTAAGAAATGACCATTTTTCAAGATTTATCCCTATATCCTGATAAATGATTTTCCGGATTGTGTTCGTCCCAATTACTTCCAATAATGCGAGTTCTACTGTACATTTCTCGTCGTTTTTAAATATGTATGATTATACAAGTTTATTACGCCATAAAAAGTCAATTTTTGCAGATTTGATTGAAGTCTTTCATTTATACATGCTTCACACCTCCACTTTTTCCCCTCTGAAATCCAGCAAATGAAGCATCTCTGTACTTTAGTACCCTGCTCAGTGAAATCTGTGACAGGCCATCCTGTCACATGCAGAGACTGTGCCCCATTTTGTGTCACGTCAAAAAACCTGCTCTCTCTCGAATGGGATATAATTTAAAATGTCGACGAGGAAAAGGCTATGGAAGAGGGGAGCGACGTTGCATTTCTGGATGCCGATCACCAAATATTTAGAGAGGGATGTTTGTTAATGATTTATCGACCGCTTCCCGTGCATTGCAGTTTCATTTATTAAAAACCATAAGGCCTTGTACCGAGATGCATTATTCGGATTCATTCCCCTATACCACTTGCGACCAGAATATCTACTGGAAACGCATGGCCTTGCGACGTTGTCGCTAAATCGCGAGGATTACCGATTCAGTTAGAGCGCAAGCTTATGTTTTTCAGCGCAATGAAAAATAACGTAGTTGAAAGTTGCTCAATATCGCGTTTTGCTGCAAATGTTGGTGTGTATCCTCAGTACACTACTAGCTGTCAATACTTTTCTGTGTCTGTTTAAATCGATTTAATACGGGAAAGATGCAATTCCAGATAGTGGAAGACTAAAAAGCGAGAAAATGTAATATTACGTGGATGAATACAAGACAGAAAAAACGTATTGACTGAGAAAATAAATGTCCTCCCTGATGTGTTATATCGAAGCCCATTACTCATGGATGGATATCAATATCAATTGTACAATTTGAGCACGTTTGCAAGAAATGTAGTCATCAAGGAAAAATGTGGGACGCGCTGCAGTCAGTCTGACCAATGTCGCTCACGTAACAGTATGTTGCAGGTTACGTAACCCGTTACGTTAACTGCGTTATAGAAAGTGCCAGCCTCGTCCTCCGACTTTCACGTGACGCATGCCAAACTAGGCGGTGGTCATCTGTCAGCTGACAGGGCTAAAGACGGTCATGGACTTACGGGCATTGTGTGTGACGCGCGTGTAGCAAAGTTGTAAGTCTTGGGGAAAATTTGCAGTTTCTAAGAAATGAATGGGGAAAATGCTTAGGATAAGAATTCCAAAAAACTTATGTTCTTCAATATTCCTTTTTTATTTTCGTAAGTTACGACGAGTGAATATGATTACTTGACATATGGTATAACGACGATGCTTTCAATTAATTCGGAAGAAAAATTGAAGCCGAAACATTTTCATCTCTCAAATATAAAGCACACACATTAATTTTTTTGCATACCAGCGTTATAAACGACCTTTTCCATTACAACAAATCGTTCACAAAATGCCACCGAATATGACGTATTTGCCGTTTATGGCACGAACAATTGCGTCATCACACAACCAACCAATCGCAGCGAGAGAATCCTGAGGAATAGCGGTAAACCGATCAACCACCACCGTTTCTTCGTACAGATGTCAAATACCCATGACGCCACAATAAATTGTTTCCAAAAATTAAATTTCTCTCATGAATTTATAATGCTGTTATACGTGAGAATAATGTATCCAACTCGTTTATACTAATATTGCTTTATTGCATTCGTACAAATTTGAAAACTCGCTCTTAACCCTAGCATTACCAAATTATTTTTGGTAACGTGCTTTACCAGCCATGGGCAAAAATTGCCCATATGTTTAATTCCTTATTATGACTATAATATTGTAATAAGATGTATTTATCTTGTGAACATGAATGATTTATATTATTATTAGAACGATTTTACTAAGTACAAATTGTTACATAACAATTAAGGTAATTAAAATCAGTGTTGGATAATCTTCTTGTCCATTGTTAAGTTTCAATGTTCATCATCACTTGACATCACTTCTTCATTTAAACCACTATCAGTCATCGTAATCCTCTTCAACAATACAAACACGTCGTTTAATACAATTCACAAGTACAAACAGATGCATTATATTGCTTCGACAATGGATGACGACCACTACAGTGTTGCCAAAGTAAATCAGTAGCCTTCATAAATTTTGGTCACATGTTTTATCAACCATGGGCAAAAATTACCCATGCACGAAAATATAGCATATTTTTTAAATCTTTAAATGTATTACGCAGAATTAGATGCTATAACGTGGAATTAGGTGTTATTGACAAATAAAATAAAAATAAAAGTATCTGAATCCATTTAAAGCACATTTTGTTTAACAAATGAACTAACGGGCACTTTTTGCCCATACTTGGTAAAGCTAGGGCTAACGTCGCTTGTTTTCGAAACATAAACTTATGCCATACAGCTTAAAATTATAAGATAGTTGCACAATATACAATTTTTTTAATATGAATTTTTCACTCTTGAATTTATAAGAAATGCAGAAATAATTGAACAAATCACAAAAATGTGATCAAGTGAAAATGAATAATTACGATGAGGGTCGATCGCAACCACGTGGTTTTTACAATATCAAAAAGAGGCATCAGACATTTTACTAGTGTAACTGCATTGCAAGAATGCAACAGCTGATGACAACAATTTTCCTTGTTATGTAATTAACCACGTCACAAGAAATACCTAAAAGCTGTTACACAATACAAAATACAAAGCTAAAGCCGCCATGACGGATGAGTTCCGCCACGCGATGAGAAACGGTTGTGTTTGTTCTTTCGTAGTGACAGTTCCGGCAAGGATTGACGCGTACAACCTCGTAGCTTACCTCGTCATCCCGCCCCTTGTAAGGGCATCCACGTGGTTGGCAGCTGTGCGGCTCGACGTGCCCCTGTGTGCACGACGCCGGCGCGCGCAGACACTCCGTCCGCGTCGGCCGTGGTCGCCTCGCGCGGCCCTACTGCCCTTCGGAGCGCGTTCGCGGTCGCGGCGGCGTCGCGCCTGCGCGATCGAAAGGGCTCCGCGGTGCGACGGGAGGACGAGCGGGGCGGACGGGCGGCCGCGCAGGCGCGCTCGGCAGCCGGCGGGCGACGGCGGCGAAGACGGTTGCGTAGCAGTTCAGTCCGCGCGCGCGCCACGGGTCAGCAGCAGCTGCGAGCCGTGTGGTCCCGCTGCCCTCCCGTGCTCCCGCCGAGAGGACTTGGTCTCTCAAGGACACTGGTTGCTCAAGGTAGGAAACTGCCGGGTTGGGAGCGCGTTGTATTTTCCTCCCCTCCCGCCGCCGCTGTATTAGAAAAGCAAAGCACAGCGCGGCGGGTGCCAAAGACTGGAGTTAACAAGAGTTTGCTGAAGTTTCAACTCGCGATTTCGCGACATGAGCTCTTTCCTCGCGCGTGATCTCGTCCCCACGAGATTTTGCCTCGGCAGGCAGTGCTTTTTATGGAAGCACAGGGATCCATCTTACTTGCGGTGTCGGAAGTAACGTGGAGAGGTGTTAGCAGAGCTTTCTGGGGGGGCGAGACAGAGACGAATGGCCTTGACGGCTGCCGGGCCACCTTCGCTCCCTCCGGGCTTCTTTGCAACTCGCGCGGCGGCTGGCTTCCCTCGAACTTTCTCAGGTGAAATGTGTGCACACGGTCGCGTGCGGAAGGCGAGAGTCGAGTTCTCTTTTATGCTGCGCTTAATAAGCAGTTAACGGCGAGGATAAGGAATGGGAGATCCGCGATACCGCGATTTGCCTGCCGTGACCCAACATGAAACAACTTCATTTTAGTACCTCGAAAACGTATTTCAAACATGTTAGGTATCTAATCTTTTGGCACCAGTTGTAGAGAACTGTTATGATAGTTCAGTAAAAAGCTAATAAGTCGCGGTTTAGTATGCTTGGATGATGGCTTGATAATTCAGGAGGAATAAAAAAATCATGGTTGAGACTTTGGAGACTGGATGCAAGTTTAAATTGCTATACACAAAAGCGCATGCCATGCTGCAGATTTGCTTACTAACAGTTTTAGAAACAATATAAATTTGAATAAATTACAGAAAGATTTGTAGTTTGAAACCGGGAAATACTTAAATACTAGACATTTACTTTTTTACGACAGTGAATTCATTTCTCAGTACAATAGGAGATTTTCCGCATCATAACTTACAAAGTTGTATTACGGTAGCAATTACGAATTATTTTCTTCGCTCTTATTTTAAAAAATCCAGATTTTGGGCGTCTACTCAGTCAATTTAGTTTTTACGAATGAAACTGCTTCAAATTACGGGTTAAATGGAAAGTCGTTTAGTGATGAAAATTATTTTTCGAATGTTCTCCCCATACCCAAGTTCACCGGCAGCAAATTCTCTTTCAAGCGTGAGCATGGTTTTGACGACTGAAGTAAAGCGAAGTTAAATAATACTTAATACATCGCGTTTCGTTACCATTTCAACATAGGATATCCTATGCTCCAGTAGTCTAGACGTGTATACTATAATATATTCATTAACTATCTGTTTTTGACTCATATTCTTAAGGGTGCTTTCTCAACTGGAAGTTCTGTTCTTTTGATATGTTTGTATGCCGAGAAACAGGTTACATTACACATTACCAATCCAAGGTGGAGTATAGACTGCAGTAGTCTCGAAGATTCACTTCGAAATTATTCAATATTATTCGACTTCATGTAGTTACATTTTATTTACCACTACTCTTAAACTGAATATTACTAAATTTTTTTTGCTGAACTGAATTTAACTATTTTTTTTGCCAGATGACATTAAACGATTAAATTCAATAGAAAAGTTTAAATCACAAGTGAAATCGTTTCTGCTGCATAACTGTTTCTATACAATTAGAGACTATACTGAGCATCACAAGAAAAGTAACATTAATTTTAACAATGATACCTAATGCATTATTTACCATTTGGACTGTATAAATAAGTATAAACAACCTGTAACAACTATTGTACTACAGCTTCCGGGTCAATGACCCCCTTCTCGATCAGGTTTTTCGTCCAGTTTCCCTGATCCATTGAGCAAATGCTGAGATGGCCCCTTGTTTTGCTTCTGGACATAAATGTAACTTCATTTTCTGTGCACGTCTTCTAGAATTCAGTGGAAATACAATTATTCAAATTATCGTTTCCATGTTGTCGCGGCAGGAAGTAATAAGAGCCAAAATTTATTGCTTATTTATCTTTGAAAATATATTTTATTACATGGGAGTTTTTTTTGTTGTTTTTTCTCCCTTGCAAAATTCAAAATTTATTGCTTATTTACCCTTGAAAATAGTTTTTTTTACATGGGAGTTTTTTTGGTTTTTTTTCTCCCTTTCAAAATTCAAAATTTATTGCTTGTTTATCCTTGAAAATAGATTTTATTACATGGGAGATTTTTTTTCTCCCTTTCAAAAATTCAAAATTTAAGTAGTATATGACTTAGTGTAGGGATCACAGAATTTTGAAAATGTGCACACAATTCACTTTTCCCCGTAGCACGTCATACGCAGTTTTTAACTGTTTTTTGACGTAAAATAAATAAATAAATAGAATTTTGGTATCATTGAATATTTTCCATCCACATGTTTGCGTTTTCTACGAGAAGTTTCATTTTAAATAAAAGAACCATCAGTCTTTGAACGTGAGGAAGAATCGTAGTTAAAAGTAGTTTTCTTGCAATCGTAAATGCTTCCCTCTTTATTGCATATACAAGACATTATTGAAATTATACCCATTTATATCTCATGATGTGAAATGTGAGGTAAATTATTAAATGGAAACTTTCTACGCTCCGGGTTGGCGATTATATCATCCATTGGAAGTTGATTTAAATGTTCCAATTGAAACATAATTAAAATTACAGGTGTTATTCAACAAATGCATTCTGCCGTGACATTGAAACTTTAGTCGGAAATTATTTCGTCACGTTTGTGTATTATAATTTGGTAAACGAAATCGTGGTGTTTCAATATTTTGAAATAAGCGTGAAGTTAGAAGAAATATCAGGAAGGACGATCTCACCCACTCGCAGATTTATCTTTTTATGCGGTTCGCAATTTGTGATTGGCATTGTAACATTAATAAAATGGATTTTCATTACCATGAAATCCACATTTTCGTGTATCGTTTGATTATCTCAACTATTGCTTGGCACTGAACATTGCACTATACGCTCACTTTTCTAAATGATTGATTTAATGAAATATAGTATAATTCAACGACAATGCTCAGTTACAGAAGATCTTATGACATAATATATTATTTTGTGGTTATATTTATTAATAAAGAAGCATTGTGTGTGCACAATATCAGTTACATTACACATTACGTACAAAATACTTATAAAGTAACAACCGAAAATAAAAGTTCATGTTACAGATTAATTCTGAATAACATTTTTGACAGCGTTAGTCTTTTATTTCTTCGTTCTAAGAAAATCTTACCATTTATAAAAAAAAACAATTATTTGAAACTCCCTTTCTTTAAATAATTTTTATGTGAGCACTATTGAATTACAATTGATTGAAACGGAGATTTCTCCTATATTATGACAAACGCAATGCGCATCTAATGAACAGCGTGTTCTTCTGGATTATGCATTTTAAAATCGTCATTTTACGCACCAAATGCACAGTGCAGACAGTACTCAATTACCAGAATCATTAGTTTAATCGTAATACTCCATACTATACAAATGTTTTGATAACAAATCCCATGGTTATGCAGGGGCAAATCCAGAAAGTCATTCGGAAAAGGCCCATTTCAACTTGTCTTTCTACGATTAATGTTGATAAAATATTTTTTTTATTGTGAACATGAAATAAAAATACATGTTAATAATGAAAACGCTTATTAAAATTCCGTGCAGTATGTGTATTTGTAAACAATTATAATTGTTTAGCATGAATTTAGTGAAAGTGAAAATAAATGTTGACATTGCGTTCGCCCTCCTTGCTTCCCCCCTGGGAATCGCCATTGATCTTACACGAATTTCATCGTATATATACCTCAATTTACCTCAGTTGCATGATACTTTATTGTAAAAATATTATTTGAAACAATGATTTCCTATCGTACCTATCAGATATTCGTAATAACTTGTTGCATTCTGGATATCACGAGCATATCGCAACCTCCATGATAAAAATCTTGCTTATATTATTGGAACATTTGTAGAGCCTATACTATAATTTGTGGAGGTATTTTCTGGTAATATCTACCAGCGAGATCAGAAGATTTTCAGTCCCAAACATTTACATGTAATTTCTGGCAAAACGTCCATGGGCATGCGAATCAGCGTTCTAGGTAATTGCGAAAAATGGTCAGAGCTATGAAAATATTAACATATAGCGACATTTGTCTGCTTCGTTGACTGGCCTCTTCATGTCTTCTTCGAAAATTCTTCTGACTCTCCGAGTCCGTTGTAATTTTTAGAAATAAAAATGTAGTAATTTTCTAAGTTGTTACATTTGGTAATGACGCCATGTCATGTAGCTGTCTACATCGCATTTTCAAATTCAAAATTCAGAAATTAACAGCCACGTTTGTGAACTATTGTTTTATGGGGCACTTATATTTTATTGACAACATTAGCATGAAAAAAACATGGAACAGTCTTAATAGAAAACATGAATACTTGAACAATTTTGTTAAGTTCTAATGATCCGTGTTTGGTGTTCTGTGGTGGGTGATATGGTTTGGTGTATTAATCTTTATTTGTGTATCAAATAAATCAGGCGTTTAAAGTTCAGACCCGGAGTAGACTTTAGAAAGTTCTATAAGCCAATTTGGATGCAGTTTCACTTCTGAAGTAATGCAGAATGGGATCTAGCTGTACCAGACTTGAGCGTAATTTAAATTCTTGTGAGTTCGAATCTTATACACCATGCGTGCTTTCACATTCAGATTGCGGTGTGCAATATAACCGTCAACTGCCACATATCAGAAAATGCCGTCAAAACCATAATTTATTTATTCATATTTATTTATTTATTTTACGTCAAAAAAGAATTGAAACTGCGTATGACGTGCTATGGGGAAAAGTGAATTGTGTGCACATTTTCAAAATTCTGTGATCCCTACACTAAGTCATATACCACTTAAATTTTAAAAAAAATCTCCCATGTAATAAAATCAATTTTCAAGGATAAATAAGCAATAAATTTTGGCTCTTATCCATGTTGTCCTTAGGAATAATACTTCCTGCCGCGACAACATGGAAACGATAATTTGAATAATTGTATTTCCCACTGAATTCTAGAAGACGTGCACAGAAAATGAAGTTACATTTACGTCCAGAAGCAAAACAAGGGGCCATCTCAGTATTTGCTCAATGGATCAGGGAAACTGGACGAAAAACCTGAACGAGATGGGGGTCATTGACCCGGAGGCTGTAGTACAATAGTTGTTACAGGTTGTTTATACACATTTATACAGTCCAAATGGTAAATAATGCATCATGTATCATTGTTAAAATTAATGTTACTTTTCTTGTGATGCTCAGCTCGTAAGAAGAGATGCAAGCTAGTTCCAAGAGATGCAGCCCGCTCGTAAAGTATACGGCGAATAGAAGACGACGGCACAGAAAATATTATTACAATAATGCGACTATCATATAAACGTATGTTTATGTTTATAAGATTTACTTTTCTTTACATGATCCTACAGGAAAAATGATTTTTCGAACTAAAAGTATTTGCTCTGAAATCGAAACATTTTCTGCACTTTTTACTATCTGAACTACTACATACATACAAAGTAAAGAGAAAGTAGAGTAATACTGCAGAGTAATACTGCAGCGAAAACTGGAGTTATTGATTATTACTCAATTATTTGCTGCTACACAGTTTGTTGCAATGGGACCCTGTAGATAAGTAGATAAATCTTGTAGTAAAGTAGTCCTCTATGTAGTAAACTACATCCTGTATCACTTGTGCCTGTTTACTCAGATCCACGTTTGCTGAATCCTTGATACCGAAAAATTGGTTTACGGCAAGAAGCTTGTCCATCAGTCTGTGTGCACGTCCGTCCGTCCGTCCATCCGTCCGTCCGTCCGTCCGTCAGCCCGTCCCTCCCTCTGTCAGTTATGCCGTCCGTCATTCAGCCTGTCAGGCCGGCCGGCCGTCAGTCAGTTCGTCTTCTAAGTGTTGTGCGTGATTTTATCTGTGGCGGTGATCTTCCCCGCTTTATGTTGAAATCAGGCGCCACTCTACCTCTTGGTTTGAAGGATTTTCCTCAACCAGGTATCTCGCATCAGCGGGGCAACGCCCCACCTAGGACAAACTCTAAACTTCCCACTAGTTTCCCGATATAGTGTAGTGTCTGTAAGTGTAAGTGTGTAAGCAAGTGTGATAGCACAAGGAAGAATTAGAAGAGGTTGAGGGCAGTCCGTGACCCATTTGTTAGGGTATTGCTTCAGCATTCGCCTGCTGTCGATCGGAGAAACCACGGAAAGCTACCAATGAGAGCAGCCCGTCACAAGAATTCTCCTCCAAACAACGAGTGATTCGACCTAGCTATGTAGATAATGTAGAAAAGCCAGCCATAGTTGGGACTTGTACCCTAAGTGGCACTGCTGTAACCAATTGATGCCCTAAGCTGGTATTATGTTGAACTCTCTGAATTTTTGAAAATTTCAGTTACAAATAAAGCGAGAAAGTATGAACTGTGCTTAGTGTAGCTCCATTAGTTTATTTGTTTTATTATTTGCTTCTTAAGCATTGCAAATTAGGATTATTAAATACCTTGAAATATTTAAGCGGCTTGAAATTTTGACCTGATGACTTGTTATTTTCTTTGTGCCAATCTGGAAATCTGGAAATACGATCTATGAGAGAGAAGTGTTATATGGGATGAGGATTCTTTTAGAAGGTTTACCCAATAAAATAATATAATTTGTATGGCTTTTTGAAAAGGGTGGTGAATGAGTGAGCCTTTTATGAAGGAAGGAGATAATTAAATTGAATATCGCTGGCAATTTTCTACTGTAGAAAATGAATTTCGCTAGCAATTTTCTACTGTTGATTTGAGTACAATTTAAATGATGATAATTTTCATACTTGGTTCCGAAGAATACGCAAATTAAAACTGTTTATGTTCGAATCATTGTATACTGAATAGGAATAGAAAAACACGATTATTCATATGTTCGTATTGTTTTTATAATACCTAGGATACAAATGAAAAACTTTTCTTTTCAATTCTGAATGTCTTCAGCGTTACTTTACTTTCAAATACATTAGATCGCACATTCTCTTTGGTTTGATTATTATCAAGGAATCCAATTGCTTGGGAGGGGGAGAGGAGTAGTACCAATACAGAGTGGAACCGAATGAGCGACTAAAGGCTAATTAAAAATGAAAACTGTTCAAAATGCACTGGTAAGAAATGGTGTGGGGTTTATAATTATGACATTAGCGTCATTATAAAAGCAACCAAAAGGTGTGGTTGTGTCATTGACATTTAATTCTGCATAATAATTTATGTCAATTTCAATATTATTTCATGTTAACTTTCTTAATTTACAAGGTATTTATTTATCTTGATTATCAATTATTTTACGTTAGAAGTTTGTAATTTTAAGTATTGTTTCTTTGCCATTCTGTGATTTATTGTTGCTATTTGTTCTTCCTTCTGTTAAATTGGTAAATTTCAAAATCCCGTTTTTTTCAGTTATTACTATCTTGTGTGTACTACAATACTACAGTTTTTACTTTTTCAAAAATTGTCATTTAATGATTTCATTTATTTTATAGCACTGAAGACGACCGCAATGGGACCGAAACAGCTTTAGGCACAATTAAATGTCTATGACAAAATTACGCATTATAATTGTTTTTTATAAACATGCACTTTATGAAGTAATGACTTTTGAAAAAACAACAGTTTCGTTGATGTGTTTTCCGTTTTGAATAAAATATATCAAATTATCGATAGCCTCCAACAGATTTAACTAATTTTAGTGAAATAATGGTAATCGCCAGCTCTGAAATGTATGTTTTTTTAAAAATTGAGAACATGTTTTTTGTAATGACACGGGGAATTCAATTTTCACCTACACTGTTATAAAGAGGACATTTCCATGGTTCAGGAAAAAATATTTTGACTGGAAATTAGAGAATTAATAATCATTTGCATTCGGCTCAGTTTGCGAAATACGAATTCGGACCGTTTTATTTTGAAGCAATGTATACATTTTGTCATATTTCTTTTAATTAACCTTTCTGATTGACGCATTTCAATTGATAAAGAATATCTGATTACATTGGGTTATCGATTTTTCTTGTATCTCCTTCCTTGTCACTATGCCAGATAGTAAAATATACAGTCTTCATATACTCAATATAGCGCCATAATAGCATAGCGTAATATATTTTTCCCTTCGGTATTCAGAATATCAAAGATTAATTATCTGATTTAATTTCTCTGAAATATTTTTTTCATGACTTCACGTATCTATCTTCGTTTTTGGGGTCGCGCATTGGCCATCTTGGACCACACGAGCGCACTCTTATACCCACTCAGGCCCAGTCATATTCTCTCGGAGGCAAGTGCACGTGATCTTTTCGGGGGCGATCAGCACCTATGCCGAATCCATTTTCACACCTCAGGGTTGTTAGCCTTGGGGGATGATGAAATGAAGAATGATATATGATATGATGATGATGAAGGATGAATGGACGATCACAAAAAAAAAAAGTTGCACACAAACTTCTATACCCCGGGTGTGTCTCGAACCCGTGACTCTTCAGCGTTAGCGACCTCGGCTATCGGGGCCTGTTTCATTTTTGTTTAATATTTTCTAGGTTTTTTATTGTTTTTACTTAATCGTACGCCACTATATACTAATTGGATAGCCTACGCACTGTAGGGACAGTTAGATGTGAAGCAAAAAACTGATGTATTTTTGACAGAAATTCTCGTTTTGGGTTTCCCTGGCACCGATTTTTTTTTCTTTTGAAACCATATGTGTATCCGCTCATCTGTCCGGTTCTTCGTCGATCTGTTTGCCTGTCTTTTGATGTCTGAACATCATTTGTGCCTAAATCGTAAACAGAATTTTCTCATAAATGGATACTGATCGATGGATCTGGAGGAATTCTGGATTTTCGAACATTGCGAAAGTTCAATTCTTCTATCATTTTCTGCAACTTCATTATTGAATTATTTATTTTTTCCAAACAAAACTTCGGATGGAATAGATCTGTGATTAAATAAATTATAGTGTCTTGTGAGATTCGCACTCGAAGTTCAAAGTTCGTCTCATCTCCAAGGAATAATCTTGAACACATTTTGCGTTTTCGTTTGCTTATCGTGTACCCGTCAGGAGATCTTGGGAATCCAATTTCAGTCCTCGGAGGTGGCGGACGAGTGCCGAAATCAATACGCCACTAGTTCCCTAGAAGTTTTAGTGCCCGGCTTTAGAGAAGACTAGCCGTGATGGCGCATCAGATCAATTTGGGTACTTACAGTTGAAAATCCGCTCGCGCGCAAACTCCCAAACGAATGACCACCCGACCACCCCTTCGCCTGCTTGCTAGTCTCGAGTCGTTGGTGCGAGTGGGTCAGTGAGTAATTAAAGTGTTCAGTGTAAGTCAGTAAGTGGACACGTCCCCTACTTATATCATTAGTCGCAAATATTCATAAGAAACTACGAACAGATTAGGATACGAATTGTAAAAAGAATAATTCTCTGAAAATGACGAAATCACATAGGATATAGAAATTTACAGGATATCGTAAACCAACTTATAAGAATACGATATCAAAAAAACAATAAGCAGAAGATGTAAGGTATGATATAATAGTCATTTGCGGGTATATTAACATGATACAATTTTAGTCATTATATGGCCAAAGCATGTTGGTGCTTTTCGTTTGCGGTACCGATTGTTCTCAGATATATTTACAAAAATGTTATGAAAGTTGTGCTTTCATATTTGGAGTGATAGATAATCGAATACTTGGTCAATATGGATAATTATCCTTTACAACACTTGATGTGTGCTCTGATTGCTTATCCATTTCCCGACTGGAAGATGGATTATATATTTGTTATCCCATTTCGATCATTCGGAGTTTCCTACAAATAAAATCTTCGAGTAGTACTCTAGATGATCCTTTTTGATGCAAGCAAAAATTTAATTTTGTGCCTCTCCCGAGAGTGCAGTTCAGAATCAAACTGGCGAGAGTGGGAGTTTTCCATTTAATGCCCAGCGTCCTCATTTGACGACGCACATTTCTGGTCAACTCACATTTCTTTCCATTGCACTGCTATGTGAATTTTCTATGATCCTCAATTAAAATATACATCCTCAGCGAAGTATAAGCAAATTTTTGAGTTCCTAAATGTTAGTCATTGATTTAGCCAAGATTGCTATATCATTGTGATACACTCCTGGTCAGGGCGTTTCGTAACTTATGACACACACTGAGCGCATGACACAAAATGGTGGCCATAATTCAAAAAATATTTTTTTACGAATTTTTTACTGGTTGCTTAGAATGTTCAAAGTGTCGCATTCCATAGTTTTAATGAGAGTTCGCTTGTATGCTTTTGCATCAGTTCAAAAGGGATGGAATCAGCCCGAACGGGCGAGCTGCGCGCACCTAGTATGTGCAATTTCTGGGAACAAAATGTACCGAATCTAATACACATGCTGTTGGATTCTGAAAACGTAGTGTGGGTAAGCAACTACGACAAATATCGTAGGAACTAAATTCGATTCCTCCATGAAATGTAGTACCCCAAACTTTTATTTAGTGAGCTCTTCCTAAAATCGTTTGGCGGTCTTCTAGAGGACCACTGCTCCAGAACCTGTTACTGATAATGAAGGGTATTTTCAATTAAAAAATAAAAATTATATTGTATTAATATATATATATATATATATATATATATATATATATATATATATATATATATATATATCGTATTAAAGGAATTAAATTGTGTTGTACTATTCATTAATGATGCAATGGGAGTTTGATTTCATTTCGTCATTATTTACGGGTTACTCCTGATTTATAATAAATTTTTGTCGTTAAATACAGAAAAAGTTATAAATTGCGCAGTCTCACAACCAAATTTAAGGAGAGTGTTGTGTTATATTATCTAATGGATAATTTAAAAGAGCTGCTAAAAGTGCCAATGTGCAATTTATGCAGGTTTTGATACCCATAAGTGAAGATCTCACAACATATTTATTTATTTTACGTCAAAAACTGAGTGTGACGTGCTACAATGAGAAGTTAATTCTGTGCACGTTTTCATAATTCTGTGATCCGTACCCTAAGCCATGTACTACCTGAATTTTGAAGACAGAACTAAAATGAGCGATTTCTGCAAGAATTGTTGAGAAAATATTCGCTCTGATGTAATAAAATCTATTTTCAAGGGTAAATCAGCAATGAATTTGCACTCTTATCCCTCATCATGTCCTTCGTGAAGGAATAATACTTCCTGCCGCGAGTCGAATTCCGTCGCTGTCTGGAGGAGAATTCTAGCGGCCGGCTGCTCTGATCGGTAGTTTTCCGTGGTTTCTCCGATCAACACAAGGCGAATGCCGGAGCAGTGGACGGTAAAGATGGACCCGCCCGCCCAGCGCCAACGGTAAAAAAATGCATAATGTTATAAAGAGCTCGCGCCACCATCTCTCCCGTATGGGGGACAAGCGCGAGTAACGGAGCGCCACTCTTTACAGTTGCGCGAGGCGTGGTGCCTTGAAATACTCCGCGATTTGTCATGGACGTCCGTGCGAAATTGCGACCGATCGACCCTATCATAAAATTGCAGGGGCCAACGATTCGCTAAGCGCACATGCGCGTCGGCCAAGGGTTCTTAAGACAAAGAATAATTTCAAAGATTATGGTTCAACTGCACTGCATTCCACCGACCGCGGCGTACTCCCCTCCATCATGGGGCCATGCAGCAAACTTACACGTCAAAATGCAACGGCAATTTCTTTTTGTGCCACATGAGCTCGCGTGCCATTGGTTCGAGTGTCGCCCCGCCACCGTGCCCGATCGCTGATTCTAAGTAAATGAGGGTGAGACACTCTCTGGGGATCTAAGCCTTCGTTTTGACGCGAGGCCCCAAACACACTACTACTTCTTCTTGCGACTTCCGACTCGCAGGTTGTTTAGAATTATACAGTCCAAATGGTAAATAATACTTTAAATATCACTGTTAAAATTAATGTTACTCTCCTTTTGATGCTCAGTATAGTCTCTAATTATATAGAAACAGTTATGCAGCATAAACGATTTTACTTGGGATTTAAACTTTTCTATCGAATTTAATCGTTTATTGTCATCTGGCAAAGTGTTGTAAAATATTGTTCTTGTATTTTATATGAATTTTTTGTAGTGATCTGTTGATACTGTCACCTGATGAATATAATTACTGCGTCGCGTGCTATAGTTATAGACATCGGCATTTTCTGAAAATGTATTCCCGCCCTTATGTAAGTCATTTTTGACAACCACTCATTTGTAAACCAAGAGACAAGATAGTGGTAAAATTCCTAGATTAATAAAGAGGCTTACAAGAATCACTTGGGCGGACTTTGCTTCTTATTCGTACAATTCTTTTTTGTAATCTAAAAGTCTGGCAGCAGATGGCGCTCCCGCGCAATATTCATGGTTCTGTGAGCACCAGCCACATTCAAACAAGTTTAGAGAAAGCTGTTTAGAAACAGCTCTTTAATTTGTTGAATTGTATCCCTGGTTCTATATGTCAGCTTCAGTGCACTAACGTCTAATTCATGGAGAAGAAATAATAGCTTCCTCCATTTTGCCAATTCGACAAATCTCAAAAGACTCGCAAGAATCTTGCAATAAATAGATGAAACACTATTCATAAGATTTCTCGTAGTGGAGTGGAAGCAATGGAAGATATGTTTCTACAATTATTAATCTTCTTTTTTTCCTACTTTGGAGTTTACGGAATGGACCACAGAAACAATTACTATTCTTTAGAAAAATATGAAATGCTTAGAAACCCTTTAATTATTAATTCCACCAAATATTGTCAGATTCCATTTCTGAAGAATCAACAAACTATTTTATAAATGATTCAGAGGTATAGGATATCATTATATTGTTTGTACTTTCACTAGTATGTTTTAGTTCTAAAGAAAAATGTACTGTTTAATTTCCACTTATACATTCGTTTAATAATTTCTTAAGTTACTAATCTAAAAGCTAGCTACCATATTTTCTGTTTTAAAAACCCTTTCTAAGTTCTCCATATTGAATCTTCCTTTTGGTGTTTGAAATTTCAACTTCGGAAAGTTTCGCAATCAGCAACCTCAGAAATTCTTGTACGCAAAGTTTTATACAAATACAATTACATTTTCATATTATGACCTGCTTTTCGGGTTTTGGCTCCAGTGAGCGACGTTTCGAATCTTTTAAATTAATCTTCATTGCTTTCACGTATACTGAGTGTATCGGGGCAGCATTTATATGACAACTGACGTTTTCCGTCGAGCATGGATCAGGCGAAAGTTCTGCCCGCGCATTAGAATAATCTGCGATCTTTGTGTGATGAGTAGATATCGGATTTTAGGACAAATGAGGGGACCTCATATTTTAGGATATATAGTTCGTGTAGGAGGTTGTGGAAAAGGATTGCAGATGTTAACGAATAATGAAAAAATATATCTACTGAAAGGGTCTAATAGTGTCTTAAATGTCCTAATAGAGTAGTTTATGTCTATTTTAATATTTTTGTGCCTCGAATACGTAATTTTGAGTAATTACCATATTTTAATTACTAATTTTTCAATTTTGTTTTATCGAAACCCAAATACTTTCTCGAATTTCCTGAAACGTGAATATTCCTTGATCGAATACTCAATTCTCTATGCACCGATATTCTCTACGCACCGAAACACATCGAACATAAGAATCTCAAAAGTCACTATAAAGAGGAAGTTTCACGCTCGTCAGCAAGTGCTTCTTAGACAATTTGCACCCATTTCCAGTGCAGCTGGATGTTGCTGAGTTGAGGGTATTCGCCGCAGCGCATTATCCATGCAACCCAGGCGAGAAAATGGACAGGTCGGGCAAAAGTCTACTGTTGGAAAGGCGAAGCTTACGTAATACGGCCCAAGTCGTGAACCGCTGGAAAGAAAAGGATCATTTCGAGTTTTCCTGTTCTTGTGTTTCTGTTCCTGTGCTGTATCAGCTGCATTGTATTGTGGGAAGAGGAACAATGTAACCTATTTCAAACGCCGAAAACGTCACATTTCATTACCAAGAGTGCCAAATTTCTTAATTTTGTTACCTATTTTAGGTGCCTAAATCTTTTTGTTCATAAAATTCTCAGATTTAGTGATGAGGAGAGGGAGGATTTTAATGAAATGTCATTGTTTTTCTTTTCATTTTGGAACAATGGTATAGAAATTAATTTTGTTTCGACAAAATGAATTGGCCCATTTTTATATTTTTTTTTTACAAATCTTTCGTCAATTTCATCTAAAAAGTCATTTTTTACATTTTCCCGTAATTTTTAAAGCATTTTCGCCGATTTCATCGATTTCAATATCATTTTAATGGTACGTGGTTCAAATAATATTTACGAGATGCAACAAATCTCCACAGAATTCCTGAGTAGCAAATTCGATTTCCTCGCTCAGAAATTGTAATGTCAGCCGTTGTGAGTATGAAATCCAAGGTTCCTGTGACGCCTAACAGCGTCATTGTCCGTTCGGCCGATTTAGGAATAACTAAAGACAGAGATTTCCTGATAAAGTACAGACCAAACCAAAAGTTGGAATGATAAGTTCACTTGAACAAATAGAAGAGCCTCGAGGTATCTAATAGCTTGAGTTGTCGATCCGAACTGGGTTTTGATACCATTTTTTCGTCAGCTTTCTTTGCTTTTAGGGCATTTTAAAAACATTTTAAGAGCATTCTATTGCTCGTTTTTGGTCATGATTTGGGTCATCAAAATCTGTCCCCTTAGTGATGACACTTTTTCACCCCAGTGGGCCTTTTTTCCTTCCGTCAAGTGGGTACTGGAATGCAGCCCCGTGGAATGCGGAACGTGCAGTTGGGGGCGCCGGGCGCTAGGCTCGGCGGCGGGTCGCGAGGCGCTGGGCCACCAGCGGCCGCGTGGGCCCGGCCGAGGACTTTCCGATTACGCAGGGGATTCCAACAAATCCGCTCTCAGCTCGTCGAACGTCCGCAGTGCAAGTGAGTTTGCGAAAGTTTCCGGGAGCCAGGAAAATAGCCATCACACCGCACAAAGTTCGCCGCCCCGCCCTCCCCCTCCCCCTCCCCCCTCCCCCGCGTCCCGCTCCATTTGCGGGAATGTTCTGCAGCGGCGTGGTGTCACCTCGAGAATAGGTCAACGAAATTAGCCAATTCTAGGATGTTCCCGTAAATCAGAAAGTTTGCCGGACTTTGCTCGTTTGGGGGAGGGGGAGGGTGGCTGATGGGAGGTGGGGGCGGGGGGAGGTGGCGCTTCGACGCGAAAAGAGATTCACAGAGCGCGGCGGGTGCGCGGTTCCGGCTTCCGGAGGGGCCTCGTCGCAGGCCACGCCGGTCGAGCGCAAGCCGGGATCCGACTCCTCTGTATTGATCCTGAATTTTTTTGGTCTGATTTCGCTGGGTTTTAGTGCAGAGAACCTGGTGGCCCCATATTATCGAGGACGGGAAATAAGTTATGTAAAGGAAGTAATATGATTTAAAGTGCTGTTGAAAAACCTCGAGGAAAGAGATAAGCACTAACGGAAATTCCCGTAATATTATTTTTTTCTTGTCTAGCTTATCATTCCCTTTCATTATGTTTTAATTTATTTTGTATTTGATCGACAATTTTTTTCCAAATGTAGTATTCTTCATTAATTAACCTGTTAAATTGCACATCCAAAGTCATACATGGGATTTCTTCTAATTTACGAAGAGTATGTTAGCGAAGGTAAATAATGATTAAAATATTTAGATAGTGTTAAATATTTAATAAAAACGAATAATTTCTTTACTAAAAATGGTAACGACTAGTGTGCTCTTAATGACACTTTCAGAAATAGAGAACAAGTACGTCGTACTTTTTTTATAGTTTTATCAAGATTATTATCTGATAAGCAAGGTAAGGTGGTAATTTAAGATTAAACCGCTGTGATTTTTTTGTATGAAGGAGTCTAGGAAATGTACTTTGAGCTCGGTAAGACAATAGGTGGTTCACAATGAACCCTGGTGTTTGGATGATTTTTCTTCAAATTTTATTTTGTATAATTTGCTGCTATTTTTTATATACGTCTTGTGAATTACCGAAACTGAATTTATTTATATATGTCTTGTGAACTATCAATGGAACGCTTACATGTAAAATTATTTCATCTTCGGTGGTATAGCGGTTAGCATATTAGAGTGCAAAGTTTTCGGATTCAAATCCGATCAATGCCGTGGATTTTAAGGGCGAAGAAATCCTTCGTACACCTTCCTTCGGAGAGGAAGTAAAGCCGGCTGTCCCATTTTCTAGATTTACCGCGTGTAAAAAATCCTCAAGTCTAAATAAAGCCTCTGAGCTAAATTCAAAATCGGCTATTTCGTCATGGGAGTAATACCTTCTTTCCCCGCTAGATTGTGAAAGGAGCGTAGCGAAATATTCATGGTCAGACGGAAGAGCTTGCCAATAAACCTGAGTCTTTCCACGTAAAATAAGTCGTAAGAGATTGATTGATTATTGTCTAAAACTATTGTCTAAGCAGTTCTTCGTTTAACTAAAAATGAAGTTTTTTTGGAATGTATTACTTTTCTCATGTGCACCAATGATACATAATATTTATGACAAAATTAATGTGACATCTCCGGCATTTTACATAGTTCTAAAAGTATTTTCAAATTTATTAATTTAAGGATTTTAATTACATTAAACGCGTAAAATTGCTAGATCCCCACCTACAAACCAAGGCGCGTCGAATGACACTACCCTTCCCCTAAACGGTTGACCGGAAAGGGGTCCGACCGAGAGTGACGGACGGACAGACGCACAGGTTACTCGATTTCGAGTGAAGGCCAGGCTCGCATGACAGATAGTGTGTGTGGTTACAAGTGATTGACGTTTGTTTCTTGATTGTGTTTGTTCGTGAATGTTGCTATGAATCACCATCTTAAGGGCTATACCTCTGGCGAAATGAATGCAAAGTTTTGTACATTATCGAATTATTATCGTAATGAATACTGGATCTTAAACTGTGAAATAATGAACAAGAAATTCTGTCACTTCTCTCTGGGCGTGATCGATGCTACACTTGTTTCAATATACGTCGTATTGCATCTCTAACCGTTAATTTACTAAGTCATTTCGCTTATGAAAAGTTTATGACTATCCCAAGTTCATCACGACTTCTTGATATGCGTCCTTTGAGAATAGAATATTTTTCTGCCTTTTTCGTTACAAAACCAAAACTTCATTTCATGCGTTTGACTGGAATAAAAAAAACCTACAATATGGTTAGCACCCAAACTCACGAGCCAACTTGCCGAACGATCTACCATGCCGAACGCAGTAAATGTTTCGGTAGACTAGATAAAACGAATTCGAAGGTGAAAGGAACGAAAATGCACTTAAAATAGAATCACCAAAAGAGGTCTTACCCTCTTCCACCCTAATGGATTCAATATGCCAACAAAAGATTTATTCTGGAAAATCACTTCTTGTTCATACGACCGCCGTGTAAACGTATAAATTTTAAATGTTTTGTGAACGGTTTATTTCGTAGATTAATGCTAAAGGTGTATATGGTAGCTTAATGCTAGCTGTATATGTCGTAAACGTAAGTTTTTTTTATCTCAATTGTAATATTATCCGTTTAGTGGCTTTTACCTTTTAATAAATCCTTATATTTCCTATTCAGTTTGTTTTCTTTTGAAGCCGGTAAAGCAGGCCAGCGAAGCGTTTGGATGTCGCTTTGCTATGGAACTCGCAGGACTTTGTGTCGAGTTTTAATCATGCAGCCATTTACATTTAATGGCTTCAAGAACACAACCCAGAGTTAAATTATGCTTCTTTAACATGCCTTGAAGAGATTGAAGAACTGTCTGGCACGATCGAGACAATATTCTTTGCGTTTCTGCCCGTGGCGGTCGCATCATGGAACTTTTTTTGAGATTCATTCACGTCTCACGGAGGAAAAAAAACTTTCGAGTTGCTTTTATTGCTTACTTTATTTCAAAAGAACTTCAAAGGTTGTATGCGGAACGCATTGCTTTTGTGACGGAATAAAAAGACAGAAAAAGTGCGGAAAATTGGCGCTTTTGTCACTTCTCCGTGCTGTTAGCCGGGTTGCCGGGTTTCAAATGGGGTGAACATTTACAAGCGTGAATGGTGGGGGTGAGCAGAGCCGGGAGCCGGGCAGGGGTGGTACTTTGCTAACGGAGTGCTGTAACCGCAGACGGGGGATTGAACGCACGGTCTCCCGGGAAACCCTAGCGGTTGACAGTCATGCGGGCACAAAAAAGGCTTGCAGCACTCCAAAGAGATGAGGCGCGTTTGTAAAGGAATTAATTGCTGGAGGGATCGCAGGAATATCCTCTTATGCACTGGAAAGGTCCGACATAATTTCCAATGATTTCCGCTAAACCCTGGTTGGTTCATTTGAAATGAAGCGCTGCAGAAATCATCTCAAGAGTATTGCAGGGACGCTAATAGATTTCTCACATCACCGTTAATTCTCGGTATTGCCGCAGAATGTGCTTTCAATTACCTTCTCGGCTATTACCGATGTCATTGTAAGGGGTACTTCATTTCCGAATTAACTCTCCGATACAGTTGTAAAATAAGTACTCTTAGTTGTGTTATTTTTAAATAAATATAATGATTAACTAATTTTTATATGCTGTTTTTGTTCTGGAATAGTTTTTTACATTGATATTTGATGCAATGGACGCTGATTGATCCAATATTGGTATATTGAATAAAGGAAAAAATCACTCCCATATGGATGTATAAAACACCCAGCATTCTGTTGGAATTATTTATTTTTATTTTTCTGTTAAGGTATCGTGACAAGAAATATAATCATAAAATAAAATTTCCTATTGACCCACAATTAACATTTGTATTCATTTTAAACATTTAAGTGCTACCTTATGTTATGCATAATATAATTATATATATATATATATATATATATATATATATATATATATATATATATAATTATATCCTTCAAGTATTTAATTTGAAATAAAAACACTCAGTTGGGTTTCTGTAATAAAGACAGTTTCATATAATTTGCCACAATTTTCAATAATTACATTGGAAAAATAAAAAAAATAGATAAATAGAATACCTGTATTAAAATCAGAAACCAACATTTAAAGTTTTTACTTCAGGTGAATTAATAGCTTACAACGCGCGCTTCTTGTCACATGCCATCATTCTTCAATTGTCTTCCTGTTTTCGAAATCAGTCGCCAGATGCCTCCCATGCGGTGTCAGCTATCAGTAATTTGGTCGGTAGCGCGGCAAATTCGAGTTTTAAGGAAACGATGACACAGACACAAGTCTTCGTTTTCTTTACACACACACACACACACATACACACACACGTGTACATGTGTGTAATTTCATCTGTGCAGAGATCAAATTTATTTTTGAAGGAACTCAGCGGAAAAAAGAAAAGAAAATGATTCTTCATTGTCTGTGCTCGTCTTCGAAACGTAAATGTAACTTCATTGTCTGTGCTCGTCTTCTAGAATTCAGTGGGAAATATAGTTTTTCAAATTTTCGTTTCCATGTTGTCGCGGCAGGAAGTATTATTCCTTGAGGAAGGTTATGATGGATAAGAGCCCAAAATTTATTGCTGATTTATCCTTGAAAATAGATTTTATTACATTGGAGGGGTATTTGTTTCCCTTTATTCTCATGCCATAGTTTATAAATCATTACCATTTCAACATCAACGACCGGGAGCGGTAGCTCAGTGCATCAACTGATGTCGCTGCAGCGCCTCTGACTGGGAGGTCCTAGGTTCGAGTCCTGACGGCGGCAGGATTTTCGGCACTAGCTTTTCAGCTAGGTCGAATTCAGTCGCTGTCTGGAGGAGAATTCTAGCGGCCGGCTGCTCTGATCGGTAGTTTTTCGTGGTTTCTCCGATCACCACCAGGCTAATGCCGGAGCAGTACCCTATCAAACGGGCCACGGACCACGCGCGATCTGTTCTTCCCATTCCTTGTCCTATCCTCTCCCCTTACACACACACACACACTAACATGCACTACACTACCACATATCCCGGGAGACCGGTTGGGAGCTTAGAGCCTGTCCCGGCTGGGGCGGTGCCCCGCTGGTGGGAGAGTCCTGGTTAGGGGGAAACCCCACTAGCCGACGGTAGGTCGGCGCCGGATCTCGCCATCCAGCGGGGGAAGATCACTTCCATCTCCCGAGAAAAAAATGCTTACACTAACGGGCCTAATGACCAAAGCAGTTGACGCGCCCGAAAACACGAAAAAATCAATCAATCAATCAATCAATCAATCAACATCAACAACAACTACTACAACAACAAGTGTAGATAATTATTGGGGATTAGAGTATGTCACAAAGAACGTCTGTCGCATAACATAGATACCGGACAGGAAGTGACTGAGTCAGGAGACGGGGTAATGGAGGCCATTGAGGTTAAATCTCCAGAACGGAAAAGATGTAGACATGTGTACAGTTTGCAAACAGCTAAGCGCCGTAAAAAAGGTGACATTCTTTTCTCGATCAATGTTTTCAAGAACAGGGCTTTAAGTTCCTCTGAAAAACTAAGCCAGTATTGCCTTCAAAGAAATGTAATTAAAATAGTGAAATTTGTATTTTGATGGTAGTTATATGGCAAAATCGACGTGTTTTCTTCTTCACCTGGTTTTTAAATGCGTAAAAAACGAATTAGAAGTTCAAAACAAATAGTTTCATTATATAAATAGCAATTACTGACATTTCGCTTATTTGCTGAATTTCAGGTATGAATTTCTTATTTTCTGTAATTTAAAAATAAACACGAGTATATGTGTATTTCGGGCTTACAAAATACAATGTCAATGTCCTGCGTTTTGCTTTTATTTTGCTTGTAAGTTAGGTGTGTTTAAAATTATTTTGTGCGTAAATGAGAGCAGGGACATGAACGGCTTTTCGCATATTTCACTGGGAAACCCTGCTCACGTCGACAATTCAATGCAAAATCGGCCGGCTGCGCGGTGTGCTACGTAATTTGAATGATTTAAAGATAGGTTCAATAGACAAAAATCGGTGTCGACCCTCTATTCGTACTATCTCCAACACATTAAAGAACAAATTTGTGACAAAATCATGGAATTTTAGAAGTTGCATAGAAAGTGCTCCAAAAAAATGCAAAATTTGCATATAACTGCCATTTGAAAATTTATGTTTATGCTGAGACCGGTTACTGAATCCACTTTTTTTACTTTCTCGCTTACTACATATTTATGAAGTAAAGAGGAACAATTGTACTGCCTTAGCTGAAAATGGCATTTTCCTCAAAAAAGGCGTATTGTAGGGCCCTGGTATCGAAAAAGGGAATAATCTTGTTCCTCAACGTAGTACATATTTTCTAACAGGTTGTGATGTCAGAAGCCATGTGTTGCGGATCCTTCGCACCGAAAAATTGGTTTACGGCGAAATGTCTGTCTGTTCGTCCGTCTGTGGTCAACGTTAGCATCTAAATTGTTGAGATTATTTTCTTCAAACTGGTATTCTCTCATCGATCTAGCCGAACTCAACGCCCTACATGTTTGAAACATATTTTGATTTTGGGGGTACTTTAAGTTGAAGCCTTAGCAATATTTTTATTGCGTTCTGCCATATGGCTCTAAATATTCGGATTATTTTCTCGGATAGAGCGAAGTACACTTGAAATTGGCGCAGGTCTCTTTCTTCTTGAATTCTCTGAATTTTCAAACATTGCAGAAGTTCATCATTTTTCAGCGCTTTCCTACAGTTTTAAATTTCTTTTAAGAGAATTCATAGATCAGTACATAATACACTTTATTTGTTTATTTATTTATTTGTGCTCACCAAAACTGTGTGTGACGTGCTACGGAAAGAAGTGAATTCTGTGCACGATTTCATAATTATGTGATCCCTACCCTAAGCCATACTATACTACTTGAATTTGGAATACAGAAAGAAATGAGGGTTTATTGCAAGGATTGTTAACAAAATATTCACTCCAATGTAATAAAATCGATTTTCAAGGGTAAATCAGCTATAAATTTAGGCTCTTACTCCTCATCATGTCTTTTGTGAAGGAATAATACTTCCAGCCGCGATAATATGGAGTAGATATGTACTCCATGGCTTACATATATAGTGAAGTCTTACATTTTAATTTACCTAAAATTAAACTACAAACTAGTTTGGGTGAGAAAATCTTCTCCAGACACCTCTAAAAACGATATATTTCGGAAAATTTGACTAGGAATGCCTGGTATGGATATCTACTTTTGTTCTGGTTTTATGAGAAGGAGTTTACCGGAGTCTGAAGTTGTCTAGGTGTGGATTATGAGGTATGGAGTGATAGAACTGGGTTGAGAGATATGTCATATGGTGTTGTATTGAGTCAATTTGGATTTCTTTGTGAAGTTGTGACTTTGTAATAAACCAAGGAGCATTTGTGATTGTTCTAAGAAAATGGTTTTGGACTATGTGAAGCTTGTTACGGTTTGTTTTTGCAGCGGAGATCCAAACTGGAGGGGCATAAAGGTGGAGTTGTCTAATGATAGTTTTGTAGATGGTTATGGCGATTGGGTGTGGACGGTAAGAAGATCAATTAATGATGGGTTTTAGTTGATGTATCTTATTTTTTGTTTGTATTTTACTATTGATGTGTTGGTTCCAGTTCAGTTTAGTATCCATGTTTAGACCAAGATATTTCAAGATAGTATTTGAAGGGAGCCAGTTAATGGGTTCATTATTTATTGTGAGCGGTGCTGGAGGTGTATAGGGTCTTAAAGTGAATATTTTGATTGCTGTTTTTGTGGGAATCAAGTTGTTTTTTAAATTTGATGACCAACTGTCTATAAGATTGAAATACAACTGAAGAGAACTTCTGATTTTACTAACGAATATCCGGTTGGGAAAATTGCCGTGTCGTCCGCAAATTGGGCCGTTTCTATGTTGCTTGATTTCGGGAGGTCATATGCATATAAATTAAAAAGTGTAGGGGGATAGTGGTGATCCATGTGGTAAGTCTGCACTTATTTGTCTTGGATTTGAATGATGGCTGTTGACAGTGACTGTAAACGTTCTGTTTTTAAGGTAGGTGGATATTATTTGTGGGGTACCTATCTTGGTTAGTTTGTAAATCATTGCTTTGTTACATACTGTCATAGACCAGGGTGATGTCAATAAAAATCCCTACTGTATGCTCTTTTATTTTGAAAGCCTGTGTGAATGTATTCAGACAGTCTTAAAAGTTCATGACAGGTAGATATTTTCTTTAGATAGAAATCGTTTGGGAATTGCGTTAGAATCAGAAATACTTTCAAACGTGTAAGGATAGCTTTTTCAAATATTTTTGCAAGGGTAGGGAGTAAACTGATAGAACGGTAACTTTCGAGTAATGAGGGATCCTTATTTGGTTTGAGAATCTGTATGATAACAGCATTCTTCCATGTTACGGGAAAATATCTGATTCTGAGACACAGATTATTTACATTTGTGACGAAGGCCAGAACAGAGGGAGGAAAGTGTTTGATTATTATATTACTTATATTATCGTGTCAAGGGGATTTTTAATTGGCAGTTTGGATATAATATTTTTCATTTCTTTGGGTGGTGTTGACTTAGTTCTTGGGTGTGGTCTATAAGTGGGAGTAATCGATGCATTATCGATTACTTGATGAGATGGATGGTATTGCGTTGTGTTGGTTGTAAAAGTGGACGAAAAATACTTGGCGACATTTTCTGCCTTTTGGAATGGAGTGTATGGTTTTGTTGTTGCTGATTTGATTGGAGGAAATATAAATTTTTTCCTGAGTATATTTTTTGTGAATTGCCAAATTGTGTTGTTTTGAGTATTGAGAGTCTGGATGATTTCATGAAATTGCTATTTTTTATGGTTCCTTAATACTTTTTTCACGATATTCCGTTATGTTTAGTTCGTGTTTGACATCATTTTTGGAGCGGCTCATAATCTTCTAGTTTGATTGTTAATGTTTATAATTTTCATGATTTCTGGAGAAGGTTGGTGTAATTTGTTTCCTTCCTAACATTTGTTTTTCATTCCGACTTTTGGATGCTATTTGGATGATAGAATTTAAAAATGGCACTGATTGATCAGTCTCGAGAGGGGTGCGTAATATTTTAAATTTGAGGACTAATGAATTTAATTCTAATCGAAACTTAAGCCAATTGATCTCACAAATTTTTGTTTTGGGAAATGGAGCATGAGAGGGTGGAATTTGGTGGGAGGTTATGAGTATGGGATTGTGGTGTGAATCTTAACTCAAACATTGTGGCAGCGTGAAATTTATGAGGTGAGTTTGTTATTCCAATGTCTAATATGTCGGGGTTCCTTGAGTTGGGAGTAATATGTAGGTTCCGGTGTTATTATTTTCAATGTGGAGCTATTTATAAAATGTATTCCGTCACGGTTCTTGGTTTTACAACCACATGGCGTATGGTTTGCATTCGTCTCCGAGCATTAAAACATTATTACCTGTTTGAAAGAATTTTTTGTTGCTGTTAATGTTTAATTTATGGTCGGGAAGTTTATAAATAGTTATAATTGTCCAAGATTGTTGTAATATTTCAGCATGAAGAGCAATTACTTCTATTTCATTGAACTTGTACTGCTAGCAGCCCCTGAGAGCTTTTTATGTTCTGATTGCTTAGCACTATCACTCACTGACCTTTTACAGGTGAACGTTGCCTCCGAGTTTGGAGGCTGGCCTGCCAGCTAGCCGGGCTGATTGTCACAGCACTGACCTCGGACTCATGTTGCAGGTGTGATGTTTGTTGCTGCATTTCCATAATATCCGATGTGACACCATTTAGAGAGGTGATAGATACACCATTCCAGTTCGTTGTAATGGTATCGTACCTTGTAGGGTTTGTAAGGCTGTGCATAATACTTCGCGCGTGTTTGGATCGATTGCGGAGGCCGTTGAACAACTGGACGATGTTGCACTTCACATTCTGGAAAACTAGATCGTATACTACCACTTAGCTAGATTCCGACGCGCAAGGCGATAATACTGTTTTGAGTCACTACTGCACTCTAACTGAAAGGGCTGTAGTAGAGTTGCGGAGGTCGTCCGAACTCGACTGCGGTCTAATAAGGAATGAATGACTTCCTACAGTATTGAAGCTGCGGGATGTGATTTGTGGCAAACGTTCTATCAAAAGATACTAATCATCTTGTGATATTCTATTCGATTGTCTGTTATTTGGTATTATTCCACTTGGTATTCATCTGAATTTCTAATCGTTATCAGTATAACAGTTTATCTCTTCTAACGGAATCTGTTAATTGTAATCACCTCATTTCTCATCAACCTTCGCTCTGTGTAGTCTTAAATTTCTACTGCCGGCATATCATTCTAAGAGGATCATCTGAAAGTACGTCGGTATGGTTTAAAGTAAGAGATCTCATTGAAGCCATGCACAGAAATAATTTACCGATTTGTTTATACGTGAAGACGATTTTCCAAGAATTTATTTCAAGAATGAGAGGTAAACTTTATGTTGGGCGTGTTGGTTTCTCCATAAATTTGACAGTCCGAGTTCCCGCAAAACTAACTGGAATCTTCGTTCTGCTTGAAGGCATTAGTCTGCCACGCGGCAATTTACGCGATGAATAGCACAGTTGTGAATAAGATTGTCAGACACGCAAAATGAGATCCCATTGATATTCACTCTCTTTGTTTTGATGTATCGTGCCCTTATTCGCTAGAGAAAAATTGTTAAGTATATACAAAATGAATCTTAATTGAGCTATATGTTACTGAATAAGTAATTAAATTTTACTCTAATTTCATGTTTTGAATAACAGTCGCACATCAATAGGCGGAGGTGCCAAAGACAAACCCCAACGTCGTTTTTACTTTCTCGCTACCGCTTACGCAATTATGTAATGTTGGGCGAAAAAACGGCGAATATTCGGCAGAAAATCTCTTATTACAGGGCACTGGTAACGAAAAAGTGGATAACTGCAGTTGCTAAATTTAGAAAAAAATTCTCTGACACGTGATGTAGCCAGAATTCATCTTTTGTGGGTCCTTGATACCGAAAATTGGAATGACGGCAAAAAGTTTGTCTGTCCATCTGTGAACAACGCTAACGGCTAAACCGTTCAGCCGATTTTTCCCAAAATTAATATTCCTCAATCGATCTGGCTGATGTCCCAGCCCCTCGAATTTGAAACCGATATTTTAATTTTGAGTACTGTACATGAAGTCCCTGGAACAGTTTTAAATTTAAAAAAATGGCTCCAACGTTTTTAATTAAATTTTGTTTTTAGATATTGAAGGAGGTTTAAGAGAATGCTGCGGATCGAATTTTCGTTGAAAACTCTGATGTTTCGAAAATTGCAAAATTGCACCGGCGTTTCCAACAACCTCAGTTATGAAGATAGAGATTTTTCCTTAATGAAATCTGTTCCTTAAACATAGATTTTGAAATAAGATCATGTACAATGTTTTGAAAATTTGAATACTTTTTGCATACTTTGGATGAAAATGCGTTCGAGAAAGTACGTGCTGTTTTAGCGTAACTAGTTTCCCTTCGTTTGTTGATGTTAGATTCATTGTTTCATCAGATACTTTTATTATTGCAATATTGCTAAGCTCCTAGTGATATTTTCGTCGTTACATGTTGATCGGATGTTTACAAAACAATTCCAGTCACTATCTGTACGTGGAAGCTCAAATGTTTCCTCAAGGCCAGACATCATAAACATGTTGTCATCGCATTTTACTAACTGACCATGTACGGAATACCTGCGCATTTCAAGCAACATATTGTATGTTGAACTAGTTCTACAAAACTTGGACGTTGCCATCTGGGTCACTACGGAAAAACTATGAAAATGTTCCAAATACACATGCTCTTGTCACAACTAAGCAACTGAAAATATTTTAACCTAAACGTGCAGATTGTAATCTATTCATAAATAATTTAACATCAATTTTTAAATTAATAAAATGTTCTTTGAATTATGGTATAATGCACTTTGTTCTGTGGTCCACCGTTGCTCCCATATCGCATTGGTATTCTCCAAGTACGGGAATAGCTTTGGTATGCGACTGATATCAGTAAAAACAGCATCGATTGCATGCTGGAAATAGGGATTCAGATTAGTGATTCCGGGCGCGTCAACTGTTAAGGCCATTAGTCCTTAAGTAAGTGTAGCTCATGTTGTTTTTGCTCGGGAGGTAGCGATGATCTTCCCTTGCTGAATGGCGAGATCCGGCACCGACCTACCGTCGGCTAGTGGGAATATCCCCCACCAGAAATCTCTCATCAGTGGGGCCCGACCCCAGCCGGGTCAAGCTCCAAGCTCCCGACCGGTCCCCCGGCATGTGTGGTAGTGTAGTGCATGTAAGTGTAAGTGTGTGTGAGGGGAGAGGATAGGACAAGGAATGGAATAGAAATATTGGCGGGGTTCGTGGCCCGTTTGTTAGGGCACTGCTCCGTCATACGCCTTATATTTGATCGAAGAAACCACGGAAAACGACCGATCAGAACATCCGGACGCTAGAATTCTCCTCCAGATTGTGACTGAACACAACCTATCTATCTAGCTAGTGTCGAATGTCCTACCACCGTCCGGTCGTGAACCTAGGACCTCCCATTCAGAGGTACGGCAAGGGATTCAGAAGAATAGATAAATTTGTTATGTTCATTGTTAATAAAACTCTTACGTTTATTTTTTCTAAAAGTTGCACATGTTTAGACAATTTATTTCATTCCATTGTTTAATTATTTTACTAATTTATAATTAATTACTTTAGGTAATAATTACTTCAGCTAATAGACCTAAAATGTACTGTATTAGCCTTGGATAAGAGGATGTTGTAGAATGTTGCAGTGATCACGATTTTAGATCAGTTGCTTGAGTTTTATTCCAATTTTGAATAACAATTTGTCGTTGATCTTGCCGTTAATATGCTACCTTCTCTTGCACTCTTGATAATTTGAGAGGAAGTCAACGGAAAAATAATCCTTAATGATCTATTATTGAACGAGGACCTAGTATTTGTTTAATCGAAGCGCTAACGGCTAAGTACACGATCTAAACCAGGCACGGTTTTTAGAATATCGAAGAAACCTGTTAAAATTGGTGAACATTGGAACTACGTGGGATTTAGCAATAAAGTCAGGAGCGCTAACATTCAGTCACTGTAAGAAAAGTTTCGAGACGTATGTTTCAACACGAGATGTGTGAAATCGATCCTTTTCTGAGGAACATTTACGAATTTTCTTGCCGTGGCAATACGTACCAGGCAGTGATCTCTTGCCCGTTGGCTTCCCCGTTCTTCAGCAGGCGGTGCCGTGGCGGCAAGGCGGCAAGAGGCGGCGTTTTCTCTCGGGCGGCACCGCACCCCGTGTTGGTGCGCGTCGCCTCCGCCCACGATGCCATTCGTTGTGACCCCGTCACCCCTCCTCCGCCTTCGCCGCCTCCGCCCCCCGCCGTCTCCACCGTCACCCGCCGTCTCCTCCGTCGCCCGCCGCCGTCGCCCGCCTCTGCGCCGCCTCGCTGCCGCCTCGCCGCCCTCCACCCCCGCCGACGCCGTCGCCCGCCTCTGCGCCGCCCCGCCGCCCCCACCCCCGCCGCCGCCCGCCCTGTCGGCTCCTGGCGCGTGTGCGAGGTGTTTCGACCCGGGCCCCGCCCACCCCTCAGCGCCTCGGCGCCGCCCCGTTCCCCCGGCTCCACCCTACTCCCGCACCCCGAACGGGGCCCCGGCGGATCGCGCCGTGTTCCCCGCGCGCGATAAGAGAGGCCGGGGCGCGCCCCGTTCGCCGCTTATCGCCAGTCGGAGGCGATCGACGAAAGACTCGGGCGCTGTTTCCTGCCCCCGCTGCCGGGCCCCGCCGCCGCCGCCCGTGGCCTTCTCGCCGAGGCGTCGCCGCCCACGCCAGAGACCGGGGGCGCGCGCGCCCGCCTGCTTGAACCCTCGGAGAAAGGGCTCCGGCCTGCCATTGTTACCCAGTGACTTTCAGTGTTTTATCGGAAGTAAAAGACGGTGAGTGTGTGGTGAGTGCATCCTTCGCGCTCCCAAAATGACTCATTAGTTAATCGTTCAGCGAGTGACACACAATGGGTGATATAAGTAGAACCAGAAAGTACTCCGGGGCTATTTCTCAAGCTTACAAGTAGGAGCTAATATATCTTATAGCAATTGGTATTTTTCATACGAATAAAACGTTTCGTGAAACTTGTCTGAGTAATTGTTCAGTTACTGGTTTGTTGCGATTGATCGATTTTCTCCTGTTTTGATTATAAATACGATACCGCGCGACGTATTCTTTTTAATGGTCCTGTCGATTGTGTGAAGTTGAATGCTAGAGTTGTGCATTGTGCTTTGTATCTTTGAATTTCTTTAAGTGATGCGATAACATCATTTTTGTTTTATTATTTATCGCCCCCCTTTCGTCTAGTTTCATTACATTCGCCAAGAAAATAATTGACCATCTTCCGAATATTTTTCGCGTGGAAATTTTTTCAGTTACTCTCCTCTGTACCTCTTTTGTCTTGAACTTTTGTTCACAACAAACGCTTGTAATATTTTTTCTACCTCTTGTTGTACATTTTTTCTACCTACGTTTTGAGTCACCTACTGAGGTGGCTTCGAAAATTCAAAATAAATGCTTCACATTAAAAGCAAATTCCCGATTTTATTCATACGAAAAGTAAAGAAATGTCTTCACTGTCGAGAAATTACTGTTAATGAAAAAATAATGTTCATGATGAAGTGCAGTTCGTCATATCCTTTATTCATACTGTTTGTAGTAATTGCAGTTACAATGCAATTGAATTGTTTAAATTGGGTGCTTTTTTTTATTTCTGTATTAATTTTTCTTTGTAAACTTATGTATTCATTTATTTTGTAAATAATAAACAATTTACATATTTCTGGAGTGTTTATATGTTTTTGAAATTCAAATTTCTGCATACAAAGTATTTTTTCAAACCAACTTTTGAGTGCTCGTTGCGGTTCAACCTTTCGAAGTACCGAAGGCGTTTTTAGACGAAATTTGCTTTAAATTTTCTTAAGAGTTTCTTTTCAAAGTTTCGTTGCTTCCTCTCTGGACAACGTGTATATTGTAACTCAAAATATAATTTCGAATTTAACTTGCCCTTTTCTTCAGTTTCCCAGACTATCATTTATTTAACAGGTGACTTCTGAAATAAACACGAACATAAACTTCATTTATTCGAGAAGATTTTGTATGTCTCGAAATGAGGTCGTATTGGGAACTG
Source organism: Teleogryllus occipitalis (assembly GCA_011170035.1). Lineage (NCBI taxonomy): Eukaryota > Metazoa > Arthropoda > Insecta > Orthoptera > Gryllidae > Teleogryllus > Teleogryllus occipitalis. The sequence goes on along the minus strand of BLKR01001433.1, from coordinate 200,182 downwards.
GTGAAATAAATATGGTATTATTCATGGATAAGAGTGTTTGTAGTGTAATGAGTGCCAAGGTTAAAGGAAAACTTTTGAATGTTGCTGAGATCTTAATAACAAGTTTTACAGAAGCGTAATTACCTAGCAAAAATGTAATAGAATGTTGATAAAGATCTTATCCTGTAGATTACCGTGTGAGTAACGTTTCTTTGAGGCTTTTGGCCTCAAACATTTAGTTTTTAAGGTCCTGAAACGCTTCGTTTAGGAGTTATTTAACGATATAGATTAAAAATCGACAGCGTGTTGCGGGTTGCATTTGACATAATATTGAAATGCGTTTTTTAAAACAATTCGTCACGTCTCCATCAAATTATCTTTCTTTAGAGATCTTATTTATAAACGTTCGTGGCCTGTGAGAGCCATAAAAGGTATGTATACTACTGAAATAATATAGGAGACGATTGAAATACAATTGTTAAAACTATTAATTATTATATGTGCTTTCTAAATTCTTTTCTAATAAGATGTCTCGTACTATATTATCTCCATTCCTGGTTTTCGCTTGTAAAATGCGTGTAGTACCTGGAGGTTCGAGCCTATCGGTTATTGAGTGAGCTAGAAAAATGAAAAATCAGAAATTCATATCCACATGCAATAGTATTACATTCGTGCGGACTGCAAACAGTCCTTTTCTGCACTAATGAAGGGATGTAATATTTTTTCTTCTTGTTTTTATTTGGTAATGTTCTTGCTGCTGCTACTACTGTACGTGTATGTGTGTGTGTGAATGTATGCCCGTGTGTGAGCCTGCATATGCGTGTATGAGTGTGGGATAGTACGAAACACGAAAAATGAAGTAATGTTCGTGGCTATGTCAGACTAGGAACATCGCGTTCCTGGTCCATCACATACATCCTTTCTCTTACTTTTCAGTTATAATTAATGTTGGAATTACACACTCTGGAATCATACGAAATGCTTTTGGTGCATGTAACAACATGAACCTTTTACGTCACATTCCGAGAAGACTTTGTTAGCACCGTTTCTCATATTTCACCACGTTTTTAGAGAAATTTTGCGAATTTTACGGGTTCTCCAAACGCTGGTTGCAGGTAAAAACCATCCATTCATTGCATTGCATTCATTGCACGCAAAACCTTCGCGAATTTGGCCATCAAGGTAAGGAAAAAATAATCCGAAATTAATCCTTATTCTGCATTAACTAATTAAATTGATAGAATATTTATGTAGCAGAAAACACGCATTGGGAAGCCTTAAATGCGAAAGCTTCTAAGGTGGTAGTTCTTTCGTGAAATTCTTTAGTTTAATCTTGAGATTCATCTGTGCATGACCTTTAGATAGTTCAGGTGATATACAGGATGAGTCACGTAACTTTAGCCAGGGACCGAATACCGAAATAATAGCGGTAAAGGTATTTATACCGGTATACAAATACCTTTACCTCTATTATACCTTTATTCAAAATACCTTTAAAAATACCGGTATAAGACGTCAAATACCGGTATTTTTAGAGGTATTTTACCTTTATCCGACGTCTATACCGGTAAAATACCTCTATTTAAAGGTATTATACCGGTATTCTCTCATCAAAATACCGGTATTTTCATAAGAAAATACCGGTATTTCAGTAGAATCATACAGGTATTTGGGGGAAATTCATTGTAATTTTTTTCGCTGAGATGGCTCAGAGGAAAAAACTATTTACACGGCAGAGTTTCTGACCGGGAGGTCCTAGGGTTCGAGTCCCGAGGGTGGCGGATTTTCGACACATATTCTACGAGTAGCTAGGTCGAGTTCTGCCGTTGACGGGGAAGTCGAGTTCTGTCGTCAGACGGAGGGCCCAGCCAACGGTCTTTCGCAAACATCAACACGAGCTCGTTCGCTGACCTTGGACCTCACGTCCGGGCGCAGAGCTTGGCGACACGTGATAGAGTGTTGAAAATTTATCCGTATAAATCTTGCCCTTTCTAAAAGCGATAAAAAATGGAGAAACGTCTCTTCTTATCCATATATGAGTCTTCCTACGCATACCAAACTTCCTTCTTGCACGACTGTGTTTATCACTAAATACGATTATTTACTTAAATTTGATCATATCACTAACATTCCCGAAAATAATTTTTTCAGTTGGCCCAGTTTCCTTATTCTGCACCATAATTAATAATTATAATTATATATTAATTAATTCTATATAATTACTAATTATAACTAAAACAATATTAAAAATTGACATTGAATGCTAATAGACATTAACTATTCTTACGCGAGGAAATAGAAGCGTTATGTTTAATTCAAAATTAATGATTGAAGCATGTTTTATTTTTATCCATGTATTATTTAAGAAATTTCATTAAGAAAAAATATTAATAGTTCTATATATTATTAATTAATTTTAATAAATATTTTAAAATATTAATACTAATTAAATTTTAAATGTTTGCATTAAATTTGTGTAAATTAATTTATTATTTTGTTTGTTAGTTTATAAATTTATTTAAATTAAATGTTAATTTTAATTAAAAAGTAAAAATGTTAATATTAATAAACTCTTTTTTATTAATTAATAATGTTAGTATATATTTCTTATTATTAAGGAAGAAACACTCTTCTCGAAGTGGGCTCCTCCAGATGCATTTTACAATTTTACCCGCGTGGAAGGGAACCCTTGCCCACATGCAATGTTAATAGCTAATAATAATAGTAATAATAATAACATAATAATTTACTTTTATTACAAATTTTCTCAATGTTTGCAGTTAATGTCAAAATATATTAAACCCTTAATATAAACTAGGAAAATAACATTTTATTTTAGCCCTATTTATTAATGTATAATTAAGATTTAATTGTGAAATGAAGTAAAAGGAAATCATTTTGTAACAATAAGAAAACTGGGCCTGAAAGCGTGAGCGTTCGTGATTATCTCAAGGTGTCAACGCTTCCTCAGTTCGCCGAAGGAGGGGTCGGGGAAGGAAGAAACGGTCCTACGCCTACGGCACGGCGCATACGTTGACAGTCTCTCCATGTGCGAAATACAAAGACAGGCTTAGGTCATCTCTCAGGTCAGATGGGAGATAGCTCGATAAAGGACACTAAGAAAAGGTTCTCTTCAATGGAATCAATAATTATTATTTCATATTACAACTCTTCCGAAGTTTAAATTAAGGGAGGTTTACAACGTATGCAAAACGTAAACGCCCGAACACAAAGCATTTACAATAATAAGAATAGAATTTAATACGGTTGTTTTATATATATATATATATATATATATATATATATATATATATATATATACACAAAATAAATTAAACAATAAATAACAATTATGAAATGATATTTAATTAATAAACATTTTGTGAGATATTATTAACTAAAGTAACCTATTTTTTCAACATGTATGGATGGTAAGCTATATTTCATGGAAAATACCGGTATAATACCGGTATAACCTTTATGGACGTCCATACCGGTATAGACGTACTATAGAGGTATTTTACCGGTATAAAAGAATAAAGGTATTTGAAAAAGGTATGGAAAAATACCGGTATTATACCGGTATTTTTTACCGGTATTCAATACCTTTTCGGTCCCTGACTTTAGCACCTCCTGTAACTTTTGAACGGTTGAAGATATTGAAATGCAGTTTTCACGGATGTGCATGAGCAAATAGGGGTAACTGATACGTGTATTTATTTCAATTTTATTACTTGTATTTTACGAGATATTTGAGGTAACTTTGTTTTTTCAAATGGAAATATACATATGTTATCAGTCTATCATAAAGAGATAATAAAGGGATGTAATATTTTTTCTTGTTTTTATTTGGTAATGTTCTTGCTGCTGTTGGCCTTCTTCAAAAGACGAATCCAATGATATACATATTGTCATATGAGAGATAAGGATTTTTTTGAGAAATTTTGATTCTTTTGCGACCCGTTCTTAACGGATATTTTGAATGTAACAGACCGCCACAGAAGGTCACGCAGCGCTCCACCAGCAAGCGCGCGCTCGGGGATGGGAAGGGATCTTAGTATTTCAAGATACAAAACATATCCCAAATATTCACAAAACTGTTGTAAATTTTTCCCTGAACTCTGCTTTCCATCCTTCCCCATTTTTCAGATTTTTTAAAGAAATTAAAGGATTAAAAATGAGGATTTATCGTAAGCATGTATTGTAATAAAATTGTTTATTACTTCAACTCCAGTTAATGGGGTATTATATCACAGGATATTAATGGGATCCTGAAACAAAACATTATAAGAATAAATAGACCGTGCAAAGAATATTGCATATTCTGAGCAAACAATAATAATAATAATAATAATAATAATAATAATAATAATAATAATAATAATAATAATAATAATAATAATAATAATAATAATAAGCGTGGAATAATAACACAGGGATAGAAACATCCATTAAGATAATAATTAATCACTAAAATAAAAATATATTCCCAAAATATAGTAAACATTAGTAAATAAAGGTAATCACTAGAGACGGACAAAACTGCATTCAGTCTCTGTATCTCATCCAACTTGTGAATCATTCTCGCTGGCCGAAGAAGGGACAAGGGTCGTGGAAGCGCCCAGCCAAGGCCAAGGGAGTACACTGGCGTAGGAGATTCTCTTTCTCTGCGGGAGGCAACGAGACAACGAGATTCTCGTATCTCGTAGGGACAGAGTATTTTTCTAAGCAGTCCAAGCCGGCCGAAGCTCGGAAGAGACTGATGATCAAAACTGCTTAGTGTAGAGCAACGATTTCTTCCTAATTAATTGATTTAAAATAAATACTCTGTAGCGTAATAATGAAACGTTTCCTTTTACTTTCATAATATTAAGTATTACATATCGTCGTACACAAGAGAAGTAATAAATAAATAAACAAATAAATAAATTAATAAAAAATAAAAGATGGCTCACAGCAACAACTGTATTAAAGTGTATTCTTATTATTGTAAATGTTTCGTGTTACGGTGTTTACGTTTTGCATACTTTGTTCGTAAATGAAAACCTCACATAAGTTAAACTTCGTAAAAATTGAATTATGAAATAATAATTATTGATTCCATTGAAGAGAACCTTTTCTTGGTGTCCTTCATCGAGCTATCTCCCATGTGACCTGAGAGATGACCTAAGCCTATCTTCGTATTTCGCACGTGGAGTGGCTGTCAACGTATGCGCCGCGCCACAGGCGTAGGACCGTTTCTTCCCTCCCCGACCCCTCCTACGGTGAACCGAGGAAGCTTTGACACCTCGATATGAAATACTAAGATCCCTTCCCTTTCCCGAGCGCGCGCTTGCTCGTGGAGCGCTGCGTGACCTTCTGTGGCGGTCTGTTACATTCAAAATATCCGTTAAGAACTGGTCGCAAAAGAATCAAAATTTCTCAAAAAAATCCTTATCTAACATATGACAATATGTATATCATTGGATTCATCTTTTTACGCTCTTTATAGACTGATAACATATGTGTAGTTCTATTCGACAAAACAAAGTTACCTCAAATATCTCGTAAAATACAAGTGATAAAATAGAAATAAATACACGTATCAGTTAGTCCTATTTGCTCATGCACTTCCGTGAAAACTGCATTTCAATATCTTCAACCGTTCAAAAGTTACAGGAGGTGCTAAAGTTATGTGACTCACCTATATATAGGAACACGTGTTACGTTGGCAAAGCTTGTATCAGGAAAATAAAATGACGTATGTAATTCAATATAAATAACTGATCCCCAGGGCTCGAATTATGATGACCTAAAAACTCTTTTGAAAGGTATGAAATGACATAAAAATAAGAGGGAAAAGGCGTAAAATGTAGGGGAAAAGATTTAATTTAAAAAAATACACCAAAAAGTATATTAATATGATTATTATTCAATGAATTTTGCAATTTTAAATAAAATTTATAAATACTATAAAATTATATTTAATATAATGTCTTTGTTTTGGGAGGAAATGAAATCTTTAGTTCCAGTCTTACGACTGCCAGTTTGGAAAAGTCGAGGAAGTTGCGGAAGGTCCGTGTAATTTTCAGCGTTCGAAAAACAAAGTCAACTGCAGTAGAGAATTTCGTCACGAACTGATGATACTATAAAAACTTTCTTTTAGTGTGTCATTCATGAAAAATTGACTAAATAAAAAAACAAGAAGAGGAAAAGAAACGCGTTAAATTGACAAAAATGACAGAAAGGTTCAGAAAAATGACTCAATAAATATACGTTTCTATCATCTCTATGTCGTGACAATCACTTACAAGTTAGCTACGACTAGAACGCACCAATGAAAAGATGACATGTCATGAGAATCCGAGTCTTGATAATCACTGATTTAAAATCAGACACAGAATTCAATGTAAGTCACGCTAAAAATCTTTGAGAAATGTGTAATTATTTTATGTATATTACTTTTAATATTTTATAAAGGAAATAACAATCAAGATTCGCAAACATACCTCTTTATTGAAACTTATTTGGTCGTTTATTATTATTTTCGACGATTATTTCTTGGACTTTTAGTTCTAGAAACTGTAAAGTTGCAGTTGAATAACGTGCTATGCGCTGCTACTCTTGTAAACTGGTGCGTTTGAAATGTTTGTATATTTGTAAATAATAAAGTGTCAAATAAAAGTGTAAATAAAAGTTGACAGGAAAGCTATATTTTCATTATTTTTTATGTAATGTATTATTGCAAATGCTTTCACTTTTTAGCGGCCATATAAATCCGAACGATAGTTCTGATGGGTGCATGCTGTCTATTTGATATCGGAGTCATCGGAGGCTTTTGTGCACAGTAAAACGTAGGTGATTCAAAAAGTACGTGCAAATTGAGAATATTACCGAAGTGCACATTCCAGGCATTTGAAAGTCCCGCGAAGGAAAACTATATGCTCTGAGAATGTATTAACTTATATCAACAGATGACATGATGTACGTAATACAGTTGAAAAAAATGGTGGTGCCTTTACCAAAGTACACAATAAAAACAAAATGAACAGTAATAAGAGTTTTGTGGTCAGAGTACATAAAAACGCGAGACAGTCATAGAAGGATTATGGAAACGAGCTGATACAGCTGCATTGGTGAAATAAGACTAAAGGCTCCCACGGAACGACTCGAGAGTTCCGCTGCGGATGCGGCACGGAAATTTCCGTGCTAGACGCGGCGACGGAATTCGCGTGTCCGTTCACACCTGAGCGTCAAATGAGTCAGCATTTGGTGACAATTTTCTTCCGATAAAGAAGAGGCGTTCGCATCTATTCATGCTGGGGATAGAAATCCCAAGTTATTCCTAGTACATTTTCTGAGCACATGCTGCATGGTACTTTTTCCTTCTTTATTTACGATTTCCCCTCAAATTGTTAATCTCTTTAGAAAACGTAGAAAAGATCCATGATTGTGACCTAGAAAGTAAAGAGCATCTATTCATGCAGGGGATTGAAATGCCAAGTTATTCTTAGTACATTTTCTGAGTACATGCCGTATGGTACTTTTCCTTCTTTATTTACGATTTTCCCTCAAATTGTTAATCTCTTTAGAAAACTTAGAAAAGGTCCATGATTGTGACCTAGAAAGTAAAGAGTACGGAAAATTTCTCAAGTTGATGCCATAAAGGATGAGAAACGCTTTTAATTTACTACAATGGCCACTGCCTGTTTTCATGAAATTTTGAATCTGATCACAGAAAAAACAAGAAAATCTGACACAACAATCGTGAAGCTATCTCACATGAAGAACACATTGTTATTGTACTCCTATACATATTCAATAGAATTGTAAATCTATTGAAACTTTTCATCAATAAAATGTACAAATCTTAAGAACAAAACATTTAAAAAATCGAAGTTTAATAATTTTTAAAATGAATTAAATTACTGAACACGATTAGAATTTTTTCTGACCGTTCTGTCCTGTCCGAATCTTTGGGGAGCTGAAAATATTCGAGAGCTGACGAGTCTTTACCTTGGTTTCCACAGCGAAACTGAAGCGGCAGCGGCAAAAAGGATCCGACCGCGAAAGGAAATCCGCAGCAAATAAACATCGCACCGCTGCCGCATCGCTCGCCTGCCGCCCAGGTCTGAACATGCTCGTAAGCCAACTCGTGACGCGAAATTTCCGCTGCGGACGTTCCGCGTAGGCAGCAGATGTTCCGCGCCTGTCTGTGGGAACCTGAAGAGTGGGTAGATGAGTAAAAAAAGAACGGACGTCTGTCATTGTCGAGCAAACCATTGACCAACTGTCTCCTTTTAACACTCCGCCGGTAATATAGTGTCCAATCCATACTGAAATCTTAATCGGGATAATATTCTGGATAATATATAATACTGGAATATTATAGATCGATTTTGGAGCACAATTTGTAAAGGTGTAAACAATGAACAGTGCCAAATTGGAGGCTCTTAAGCGGAAAGTTGAAAAAGAAAAAAACAACAAGAAGAATCCGACACAGAGAACTAATACCAAGAGACTCCCCCATGCCTCCGCTTCAACTCTTGAAATTATTCAACAATTAAAATGTCTGTTTCTAAATCATTCCTTGTATATCCCAGACCTTGATCCTTTGGAATATCCTGCGTTTGGACTTAAAAAACACACAGAGAGGACGGCGTTTTGAGAGCGATGATGACCTGAAGGTGCATTTTTTGTTCAACGCACAAAATTGACTGAGCAAGGAAAAAAGTTTGACTGGTTGGAACATTTTTGCAGATTCAAGTAGTATTATGATATTGCGTAGCCGTTACAAATGACGGGACACGGTAAGTGCTCTTGAAGCCCGACTCGTTTATATTTGTTATTGAAACATACATTTCAGAAATATTCAGTTTGCTGATACTTTGTGAATACCCTCTTACAATCGTATCATATGTATTCTCTCATCAAGTGCATTGTCGAGCAAACCAAGGAGCGTGTATATAAGGCGAAATGGAAGGATATGCATATTCCCTCCCGCTGACGACATTTGCATCTCCAAGAATTTCATATCTCAAGCATTTCTTCATCTGATGAAGTTCCGGCAGCGAGCGCATTGTGTGAGAAATCCATCACGCGTTTCATAAGAACATCGCCCACCACTGAGTTGCTCGTTCTAGGTCAACTCCGCGATGTTGCAGCACTAACGAGTTCCAGAGCGAGGTAAATGTCACAGGTCACATTTTGCCAAGATTAATTGACGTGGCCGATTTTCTTGACTCTGATACAAGCGTTTCAGAATTCGAAGTTTCGGGGGGTTCTTGAAATAAAATAAAGCGTAGATAACCTTTTTGCAATATACAGTTTGACATGGAAACGATCTAAGTGCACTAAATATGTGGACGGTAATTGTAATATAATCTAGTCTCTAATAGTAGTCAGGTCTTCTCCTTTTTCCGTCTTGCGTGAGAAAGTTTAGGTTTAGTATGGACGAAAAGTAAGTTTCGCTGTATGTGGGCGTGAGTTTTCGCGACATAATCTCTTGAAGAAATGTAATTCACGCTGAAGCAACTTCAAGTGCAGATTCCTTTTCAGACGGGATGTGATAACAAAAGGTGGTCATGCGTGATGTCAGTTCAGTTGTTTTCTTAAAATCGTACCTAAAATGCATGGAATGAGGGTTACTCTCAGCTCAAACGTGGTCAGTGTGTTCGACCATGCATTAAACGGTACCTTTTTTTAAATTAAAAAATAAACATGAAATCATTATTTACTGTTTTTAAAAAGTGTTCCAATTTCGGAAATCATACACTGATTTTGCTTTGAAGTATTTCACTAGTGGGAGGCTCAAGTAGGGTCTAAAACCAATTTGTATGATAGTATGTAATATTTATTAACTACAATAATTGCTTAAATTCAATAAATCTACACAATTAAACAATAAATTTAATTTTTCCTTAGAGACATCACAAAAATAACATAAGTTATTTTAAGGTTATAAGATTTTCTTCATTTTCTTTGCGTGTTGATGTTCGCTATACTCCGACGCAGTGGATCTATCAACCTTCGTATGTGTGTGTGTGTGTCTGTGCGCGCGCGTGCGTGTGTCTGTGCGTGGGGGGGAAGCCCTTTAAAATAAGACGGAATTCAATTCAACGTTACAAATTTTACAGATTTTGTAATTCCAGATAATTTTGGTTCTAAAATTTCGTGCCGAATTGCATTTCCTACACCGTCCTTCCTAATATTCCCAAATACATATGCTTCAATTAATTCTTCCATAGCAGAGAGCGACACATCCAGAGTAAAAACAAGTAATCCCCTAGCCACATTTGGCAATCGCTTCTAGGTGTTGTTTTTTACAGGAAACAGATGATTATGGTGTAAATGATCGAAGTACTAAATCAAAATCACAGTATATAAAATGGAAAAATCGATAAAAGAAATCGAAAATGCGCCAAACTTATGTTCAACCTAACAGTGTTGCTGCCAAATTTCACCATCTTATAAGCGTAAGCGTAGTGCAAGAACTCTCTCTGAGCTCCACAGGAAATTCTACGTTACTTTATTTATAATCATTAACGTTAGCCATTTCGGTTAAGTGCAAAAACTCTCTAGTATCGAAAATCCTTTGACCACCAGAGATTCGAAATCCAGGACCTCCGGGTCAGATGCACTGTAGTGACATCAGTTGATGCTCTGAGCCACTTTTGCCGGATTAAAATTAATCCGGGAATACTGACTGTCGTAATGGAAAAAATATTAGACATGTTCAAAGACTCGAAATAAGTACTTTCTATTCCCTGTGTTGCCTACTTCTCTTATTAGAGATTAGTGAGTCTTTTTCATATTCTAGTTTTGTGACTGTGATGAAGACGAAACTTGTTACGCAAAACTCCATTTTTACATTCCTCGTGAATTTGGTGTTATGAAAACGAAAAAGAATTCCAATCTATGTCACAAAATCCCGTGCTTTGTTTGTAATCTGCTTCTTTAAAATGGAAATCTTCCTTAATGACTCTCAAATTCCCAGATTACAACGGCCCGTTTTTTAGTGTGTGTAAATTAACGCGGAATTTTAATTAAAATTAAGCAGATGACACTCTCTTTTCGTTTCATTTTTAATTAGATCCGTCACGAGCAAAACATTCATTGAATTTACCTGAATCCGAATAATAAGGCAGCATCTGGATCTGTCACCAATATGCATCTAGTAGCATGAAATCAGAACAGAAGTGTAGTACAAAAACCTTCCTTATTTCTTACCGAAGAAGAATCGTCCCATGAAACAAGAGAGATTTTATAATCCATAAAACATATACTCACAGCAAAAGAGCTAAAAAGCCTTGCTTAACACTGATAAGGCTGATTTACTTTTTCTTTATTTAAAAAAATATTTTCTATATATTACTAAAATATAGAACATGTTCAAAACAAATTTTTCGTTAACTAATTTTATTTTTGGGATATGGATCTTTAGTGTATGTCAGTTAAAATTCCTCAGTAATGTACTGGCCAACGTTTCGATTGCCATATGGTTGAAATTATAACAAACTTTTGAACGGGTATTGAGAAGTCACGTAATCGTGGCAGTGACTTTTACTTTCTTGCCTTACTACATAGTAAGTATTAAAAGAAAGTAATGCAATTCTGCGGGGTAAAATCCGCGATTTTTTGACAGAAATACTCATATTCTCTGATCCTGCTAACGAAAAAGTGGATAAACCTTATTCTTGTATGTAGAAAATTACGCTCCCTAAGACTTGGGACGTCGGAATCCACGTTTTGTGAGTCCCTGATCCCGAAAAATTGAATGACGTTAGTTTGTTTGTGTATCTGACAGTCTGTTTGTTTATCAATCCGTCCGTCTGTGGTCAACGCGTCCACCTGAACTGTTCAGACAATTTTCTCAAAAGTGATCTACCCCCATCGATCTAAATGGACTCAAGGCCCAGCAAGTTTGAAACGAATTTATTTACTTTTGCGGTATTTTACATGCAGGCTCAACATTTTAAAAATGTCTCAACATTTTTTATTACACTTTTTCTTCAAACACGCTTAAAAGTGTAGCAGATGTCATTTTCGTTGAAATCACTGAATATTCGAAATTTTCAGTAGTTCAAAATTTTTTCACCTGTTGCAGTGGAATTGAGTTATTCTTCTTAATCTAAAATCAAAATCCACACCCCAGTTTAAATTCAAGAAGTAAAGATTCCTAGCAGCATTAAAACTTGCTTGTATTTCGAAACTTTTTTCTATTTGATATGTTATTTTTTAATTGATTATTTGAGGTCGCATCAACATCTAGGTCATTAGCGACCACTATTGGTGTTAACGGTATGGTAACTATGAAGATGGAACGATATGAAGATGATACAGGGTGAAAGGGCTCAACAATGCCTGAGGCGGGACTCGAACCCGCGACCCTTCGGCCGGAAATCATTACGACCCTACTGCCTTAGCAATCTCGGCCACTGGCCCGACATGCGTTTTTATTGCTAACGACTTACCAGCTTTTCACAGTCGGTTAAAAGACTATGGGCTACTATGTACTGACATGCAAACTTTTTACATACTGACTGTGACTGTCCATTTTGGATGAATTCTAATGATGTGAAGATTGCTATTTTAGAGATATTATATAACATATTTGAGATTGTAACAGGTGAGTGTTCAGAAATAACATTGCAACAAGAAGAAAGTAGAAACAATGGAAATAGCACATTTTTGTCATAGAATATCGTCCACATTAAAGACGCTATATTTCTGTTATAAAGAATAGATTAACCGGCCAAGATAGCCGAAGGCAGGACCAATGAAACATACTACCATACCAAGACCAATGAAACATACTACTATGTTTCATTGGTCGCGTGTACATATCCCGCAACTGTTGGTGATTTGAGTTTGCGTGTGTGTGTGTGTGTTTGTATTTGTGATTTGACGATACGTAGGTTAACAATGTATGGAATGTATGGTTAACAATGTATGTAACTGCATGGAAGGCCTCCCTGTATATAAATTAGTGCGAGTCTGATACATACCTGATCCTATAATTCGTATCAGAGCTTGTCTATGCCTACAGTCTTCGGCGTTTGGGCAGCAGTTATTCACGCCCCGCACAAGAAATGTTGGAAATATCTTACGAATACATGACAATACCAGTGAATGTGAACTAATTTTACGTGGATGTGTGCACTTCTAGCAATAAGAAAATAAAATCAACATAATTTCATTCATACTTAGTATGTGTGAAGAGATGTATTCACACGCAAAATGAACTACATTTTAGTAGATTCGGTAAAATAATCTAGCTTTGCAAAATTGTACGGGTGGTTTCGTCAGAACGCCATTTTTCGCATTTCTATTCACCCGGGCCGTCGGAGGGTTGAAAGGCCCCAGACAGCGCGGAGTTTGCACATAGAGGAGACAGCCACCGATTCTGCGCGTTTCTTTTTTTTCCTCTCTTTCGCGCTCGTATCTCCGCGCCCGCTATCGGATGCGTTTGCGTCTATAGCGTGTCATTTCGCCGCTTGTCGGCCGCATTTATCTCCATGGCTCGCAAAAAATTGAAAAGGTTCATTGCGGTATCGATTCGAGTGCTCGAGACCCCCGGTTTGCATTGGTTGTGGGACGCGGGCTGCACCCTGGTAATGAAAGCGGAGCCTCTCCAGTATGGATATCCCGGGTGTGTGCTTTTGTCATTGATGCATCTCGCGAAACTCATTAAATCTCCCTGTCTTCTGAAAGAACTAGGTCTTGGAATCGATCTCCAACTTGTTTGTAATAAACTGTCGTTCGTATTTCGAAAACAATTTCTGGCTATCAGGGGTATGTAATTAATTGAAAAATAAATTAGTATTTACAAATATAAGAGAAACTCAGAACAATAGTTCGGTATTGGAATATTTTACAAAGGGGAGACAAAGCCCCTTAATGTTAAAGTGTCTATAAAAATTAGGGATTTTCCTCTGACAAAAAAATTGAATGAGACTTAGTAAGATATCCTACCGATTGGTACCAAATATGCACCGCAAAGTCAAGATACTGAATATTTTCTTTCAAAAACACTTACATCTTTCCTATCTTCACAATTTTCAGAGCAAAACTAGGTAAAGTGCTTTCACGTTGCATTCACTGACAAAAAAATGATATGAAATCAGAATGGTATATTTTATAATAGTAGGAGTAATCATAGAAAATTAAATATTTACAGAGAAAAAATATACAGTTAATGTGAATCCGTTGATTGATTTCAAACACATCACTCATCGTATTCACTTGCAACGACGTTGTCTTTATTAATAGTTCTTATTATAATTAACCCAGCTGATTTCTCTTTTTGCTTGGGCATACATTTGTCCATGAGAAATATTTAAAAAAAACGTAAGATGGTACTTTGCTGTTTTGACTCCTAGATACAATTTACATTATGTGATCTACTTGCTCCAATTTTAGTGAAGTTTTCCGTCTTGAAAAGTATTTTTCCATTCAGTGCATGCTAGAATAGCGTTTTAAAAGTTTTATATTTTCCATGCAAATTCATAGTATATTCCGACGAGAAATCCAGTTCCTTTTTCATCTTTTGTCTTCATTAATTTTTGCATCCAGTGACTTCATTGATAAAAGTTCTCAGTTGTCATTTCTTGAACAGTGATTTTTTTAGTTTGTTTAGTCACATCCATTGAGAGGAAACATTCACACTTTTCGATTAAATATATATTTTGATTTCACTTCATACAGTATGCCCTGACTCAGGCATTGTATGATCAGTAGTTTCTATGCTGCAAATTCTTGAAATGACAGTCCGAAATTTAACTATGTTTTCATTAAGGTTTTGGACTCCTACAACAATAAATGCAATCACGATGCGTGATGAACTACTAAGACTTCACAGAACGTTTTTGAACAAGACAATCTCTAATCCCCTTAATCCGCCTGTATTTTTTTCCAACAAACAAACATGGTCGGTTTTTCACTTTTGAAATCTAAGTTTTCATAAGTATTGGTTTAATAAAGTAAAGCAATACACGTATCAACAAATTCTTCTAGTAGTAGTTCTATTTTCTCTGCAGCATAATTATTCATCTTTATCACATGAAACACGTGCGTCCGTTCAATCAAAAATAATCTGGTTTACATACCCGGATTTTTCTCTCAACAACAGTGCAAATTTTTGAAAGTACACATCGTGATCGCGCAGCTGACAGCTCTAAACTTAACGTAAAATGAGATTTTTTATGAAAAATAAAATATTCATCTATATGAAACGAGAACTAACTCAGATTTCGACATGTTATTTATTGGCTTTTTGTTCTGAGACCCTCTTATGTGGAATGAGTTTGAAACGTATAATTTTGAATTTACACGATTCCTTGTTGAATACCACGTAATGAAAACAGATCACGCTGAATGAAGATTTCGATGCAATTAACAGTAAATAATTGTTCTGAGAGGAAAACATGACAGGGATTTATAATTTTCATTTTATATAGAGAAAGGCGAAACACACTTATTCCTTGTTTCTAAAAACCTCTTGAATGGGCGTCAGATGCAGCGGACTAGTATTTTTTTAAACGTATAATTTACTCTGTTACACTGTGCATTTGTAGTGTTTAGGTCTTTTACTATATTTCGTTAGTGTGTGTGTGTGTGTGAGAGAGAGAGAGAGTTTAAAAATACAGTATAGTATTTAGCGTTGATTTGGTTATGTAATGGTTACTCTTAGACACTTCTAACGTAATCGCTACATCAGGCGTGGCAAAATATGCCAGCACGAGCTACTTACCCTTCAGGGAAGCCAGGCCCTCCTGCGGGCAAAGGCAACTTTCCCTGACACCACAATTTTTTTCCTCCAAATCCAGAAATTTGTACAGATCAGAGGTAAGCAAGGGATCGTCTTAGGCGTAGTTCTAAGAATCACAAGGATATTGAGCGAAATGCAACAATAGATACGAAATTCGTGCCGGAACATTTCAACACGCGAATTAATAATCAGTATTGATTGATGATTGATTATTTCGTGTTTCCGGGTGTGTCAACATCTGCGGTCATTGATCCGGCACCGCCCGAGCTCTAAGCCCCCGACTGGTCACCCGACATGTTTATGTGTGTGTAATTAAGCGAAGGGTATAAAACAATGGGAGGAACGAAAAAAAGGAGTGAACCGTGGACTGTTTGTTAGATTAGGGGTGACCGGAGCACCATGGGCCATGGGGTACGATGGGTTACTGTTCGCTGATATCCAGGGTGGTTAGATTGGTTAAGCTGATCAGGATTAAAAGTTACATTATGGCCATACTTGTTAAGGTAGCAATAATCTGACTTCATTGTGAAAGGAAGTGTGAAGTGGTAACCGATCTTTCCTTTTCGAAGTAAATTACTGGTAACGTGTATTTGTTTTAATAGTATTTTTCGTGATTTTTATACTGGTATTGAAGTTGAAGATTGCAGTTCCTTGAAGTTCTTATCATCTTCCTGTATTGTATGTAATTTACGAACTAGTTTTGTAGGTCATATCAGACCCAGTGGCGTAGGGTGGATGTCAGTCACCAGAGGCGGAGGAAAATTTCGCCGCTCCCTTATTGGGATATTTCTATTTAAAAGATTAAAATATTCAAGCTTGAAAAACGTAACCGGATAGTCATACATACAATTACATAAATAAAAAAATAAATAAAATATTCAATACATAGTCGAATGTTTACGTACACGAACAATACAATTTTCAACAAAGTTCAGTAATTAACAATCCCTACACGTACTTCTGAGCACTAACATCAGTTAGGAAAGCGCGTACATATATACGATTAATTTAATGTGAATTGGACTACCGACGAACCATCAACGAAACTTTCTTTAAATTGACAAAGCGTCACTCACGGACTTCCCTAAAGGGACTTATCGATACTGTAATCTAATTTGCAGGTGTTATCATACAATATTGAACACTTATTTATAGGATAGAAATCATTCTCGGTGAATATTAGTCATAAAGAATCGGAGCACAAAATAAAATACGGGGAATCCATACAACTCAGTACAGACGGTGTTGTCAGTCACCACAAGGAGCAAGATGTCATTATTGCACTTTCGTTTAAAGAAGTCACAGAATAAGTAATGAAAAATTCCGTGCTCATTTCGATCGGTTCGAATCGCAAATGTAACAAAATGATTAAATGATTAATTTTTTTACAGGAGATTATTATAATTATTTATTGTTAAATTTTGCCGCTCCCTTAAAGTGACGATCGGGGTGGGCCGCCCCTACTTTCCTCATTGCGTTAAGCCACTGATCTGACCACTTTGAAAATGATGAACTACCGGGGCAAAATGGGTCATGTGATGATGGGACGCCATGGTTCATATGCTGCAATTCTTTTTCACAAGTTTACCAGATATGGTTTGAACTTGCGAAGAAACACATGATACCCGAGGAAACATATGAAGATAGCAATTAATTTGGTTGCAGAAGGTAGAAGTATAAGAAGTGCAGCTGATGAATGTGGCATCAAGGGGGAAACATTAAGACGTAAGCAAAAATTATAAAATAACTTTCTGGTGCAGAAGTTGATCTCAAATCAAATACGGTTATAAGCAAGTGTTTATTTATATAAAAGAGGAAGTGATTGCTGGCTGCAAAATGTTTTACGGTTTGTCGTCAAAAAATGTTGCAGAAATAAAGATATGTCTCTAAGATCTCTAGAGGGGTGAAGTCTTGCTAGTG
The DNA here is from genome assembly GCA_011170035.1 of Teleogryllus occipitalis. Classification (NCBI taxonomy): domain Eukaryota; kingdom Metazoa; phylum Arthropoda; class Insecta; order Orthoptera; family Gryllidae; genus Teleogryllus; species Teleogryllus occipitalis. The sequence continues at coordinate 182,535 of BLKR01001433.1, read as the reverse complement.
ACACGGCATTCAATCAACAAAACGTGCAAGCGTTTTACGACAATTACGAATCGTGAAAGCGAGAACCTAGACTAGGTGATCTTTCGTGCGTCTTCAACTTAGATGTAACACAAACATCAAAGGTTCAAAACAGCGGAAAGGTAATTGCTGAGAAATGCTGTAAAGCTATGTCTCAAGTGGAAAGTGCTAAGAAGGAAACTCTTGTAACAGCACGCTACATTGTCTGCGCTGATGGCAATTATTTACGCCCTGTCTTAATTTTTCCTAGAGCACATGCTGTTTAGGCTCGTCAAATTCCTTATTTATTAAAACGATAGTGGTTTCTCAATGATAAAAAGGGATATAGTATTCTGCAATAGTTATGACTCACTGTACCTCAGATACTGACTCATGGTACTCCAGGCAAGGGGCACTATGAGTCATTCATTGAAAATAGTTTTTTTACATTTTTCTCCACCATTAATTATTTCATGACTATAATCACGGAATGTTATAATATTCATATGCATTTAGTTGTACTAATAAAATGAAATAAATGGTTTTCAATGTAAGGGATTCCTTAATGTTTCCATTTTTGTGGCTCATTATGCCCCAGTTTCCCCTACTGCTACGGCATTCTCTTGCTGTTGATCTGAGAAATCGCAGAACACCAGGCAGACTGCCGCTAAAATTCTCGTCCGGACAGCGGTGGAACTCGACATAATTATCTAGCTAGCATCGAAAATCCTGCCACCACTGTCAGGACTCTAACCGCAGTATCTTCTGGTGAGAGGCACTGCTGTAACATCTGTTAATGTTCTGAGTCGCCTCAGCCGGTCATTAGGCAGAAAAAGTCCTTAAGCTTTGCTGAGTCACTACATCACCAAAACAGAAGTTCTCAAAACGCGTTGTCAGTGTAACCAATTCTCGAAACACCAAGTCCGTAGAACATTTCAACTTTCCATTATCTCGTAGTGTCAACTGATAAAATAACTTCATACTGTTGAACACACAAGAGTAAATTTGAGCAGCTTTTTAATCGCACTGAAAGTGTGGGGTGCGTTCATTCCACACTGTTGAGCTCGGCCGGAAGATATCCGTGGCGGAAGGACCTCACAGGCCGCCGTGGCAACGGCAGGGGAGGAGAAGTCTGTTTAACATGCATAATTATTTTATAAGGCCGGCAGTGGCAGAATTTTCGACACTACCTAGATGGCTCGGTCGAATTCAGCAGCTATCTGGTGGTGAATTCTGGCGGCGGGCTTCTCTGATCAATAGTTGTCGGTCGTTTCTTCAATCAACACCTGGCAAATGCTGGAGAAGTACCCTAACATGAGGACCATGGAAGCGCGCGATATTTCCTTCCTCTTCCTTGTCCTATTCTCACCCCTTTACTTACACACACTTAAGATAACATACACCACACAACTACGCATGCCGGGAGACCAACGGGGAGCTTAGAGCTTGTGCCGGCTGGGGCGGTGTCCCGCTGGTGGGGGAAACGTGGTTGGTGGAAAACTCCGCAAGCCGACGGGTAAATCGGCGCCGGATCTCGCCATTCAGCGGGTGATGATGGCCACCATCTCCCGCGTTAGAAAAACATGCACTGCACTTACGGAACTAATGACCTTAGCCGTTGATCCCCTCGGAATCACCAATCAATCGATTCAGTTTTCTCAAAATTTCGGTCTAAAGGTAAAACTCTTAACATGAGTGTCTGGAAATGGCGCTCACTCGGCCCTGACAATCGCACGTTTGCCACTCCTGCACTGCGCCACCAGTTCGTGCCTCCTACAACTACCGGCTTTCTGCGGTCACCGTCTAGGCGCTGAGGTCACCTGACGGCGGGCCGTTGAATCGTTAGTGCGTAGCCACGACTTTCACGGCAGCAGAAAACACTTTTTCGCATTCTTTTGTTTACTAATTCTGCAATTGATATCGTAGGCTTCCGCGGCCAGAGTCATGATCTGGGCTCTCCGGGTGACGTCGCGTCGACGGCTGAGGTGCTGACCGGGAGCGGTTGCTCAGTGCATCAACTGGTGTCACTGCAGCGCCTCTGACCGGCAGGTCCTGGGTTCGAGTCCTGACGGTGGCAGGATTTTCGACACTAGCTTTTCAGCTAGGTCGAATTCGGTCACTGTCTGGAGGAGAATTCTACCGGCCGGCTGCTCTGATCGGTAGTTTTCCGTGGTTTCTCCGATCAGCACCAGGCGAATGCCGGATCAGTACCCTACCAAACGGGCCACGGACCGCGCGCGATCTGTCCTTCCCATTCCTTGTCCTATCCTCTCCCCTTACACACACACACACAATTACACCAACATGCACTACACTACCACATATCCCGGGAGACCGGTCGGGAGCTTAGAGCTTGTCCCGGCTGGGGCGGTGCCCCGCTGGTGGGAGAGTCCTGGTTAAGGGGTAACCACGCTAGCCGACGGTAGGTCGGCGCCGGATCTCGCCATCCAGCGGGGGATGATCACCGCCATCTCCCGAGAAAAAACATGCACTACACTAACGGGACTAATGACCAGAGCAGTTGACGCGCCCGGAAACCCGAAAAAATCAGTCAATCAATCTGAGGTGCCGATGTGTCGACCGACATATCGCTGTCCTCTTCAGGGCTGTACTGCCAACAAGGGCAGTACCCGGCGTCGCGGCATCACTCGGACAGCCCAGATCTAGTTCTGCAATTTTTTTTTCAACACCTCGTTTTTGGGGTTCCAGTATCAAAATAGATCAGTCTAAACAGAGTTTATTACGAAACTTTCACTTCGCGGTTCACATTCAACGCTTTTGGAGTAGGAATTGTTACAGCGTGTGCGATAAATAAAATGAAGGAGAAATGTTTTGTCAATATTACCACCCCACTCTTTAATTTCTGTTTTTAACACGAAGATCTCGGGTGATGTTTCTACCGGAAGGGAAATGTCCACCTTTCCCCATTTAATTCGACAATTAATAACTGAGCCAGAGTTTCGGAAGTAGTTTGTGTGAGTCGAATAATGATTTTATAATGCAAATGTTTACAATTTGGAAAAAAACTGTCCGAATGTAAAATTCTAAACATATTTTCATATTTTCGATAGTCAAGCAGGATGAAAGAACAGCTTTACCTGGATTGGATCGTTCTTTTTTTCATTTCTTAGCTTGCAATTTTCGTTACTCTTCCAAGCATATGAATAACATACTAACACTTAAATTCTGTAGAGGCAGCGGAGATCTTGTGGTATTCCATGATTAAAATTTCAGGATATAAAAGGTATCAACCACAATAGTAGGCTATATAAATTTATTGTGTAGAAAATTCAGCCGTTCACGTGTTTCAGTATTTTTTTTCCATCATTAATGGCTATATAATATTAACATTGAATTAATGTATGTATACCTACGTTATACATGTACGTATCCATCCCAGGACTGATCACTATATTTACTTAATGTGGTGTTTAGTCTATGTTATTCAAACGCCTGAATTTTACATCATTGTTAAAAAGTTGACAATATAGATTCTTCTAAGACACAAAAAATGAACGGGATTGATAAACATGCAACTTCAGACTAGTTATCATAGAATTGTGGTTCTGAATAAAAAATAACAACAGATCGTTGATCGTACAATCTTTGGTTGTGTCGCTGCCTGACACGAGGTACTTATTCGAGTCGTGTAACATTTCGCTTGTTCCTGAGGAACAAGATAAAGAAATCAGATGGATGAAGGCCCAACTTTTACAATGGAACTGCCAAGGCGAGATTATAAACAATACTTAACTACAATCAAAAGAATTTCATTCAACTTATGACAGGAATATGAAAAAATTACATTTGCAACTAAAAGAAACTTTCCAGTATTGTAAGACACGACTGATGAAATTAGTTATGTTGTAGCGTCTTTTCATATCAAATAGTTCTTATAGGGATGTCTAATCTAAAGTGGAAAATATTTTTCTGTATTTCACATACAATTGTAGTTCGAAGACGTATTTCCTGGACGTACCTGTAAGGTGCCTGTCATTGAAAATTTGTTGTGCATGACCGAGGAGGAAGATTGCAAAGAGGAACAAAAGAATGATCCATTCTAAATCGAATTTTGATACATCGGGGAGTATAAAATCATCCCTCTCATACGTTCAATAGGCTTCAATTTTTTTCATTGCCTTTAATAACACGGCTTTCCATTCCTGTCGCGGAACTTTTCAGGCAGCCAGGATTGCCGGATATATTAATCTGCTGGGGGAATATTCAGGTTGAATTTCCCCGACGCAAGTGATGCGAGGGAAAATGCGAGCGCGATTTCGATGCGGCCGTGTGGCGAGGACGGAATTAGCTTTCTGAACCCGAAGCCTGCCACGCCCCTTTGCTGCCACCGCCGCCACCACTGCCACGCCTCCACCTGCCCATGCCGCTGCCTCTGCCGCCTCCGCTACCGCATTTATTGTCACCCCCCAACAATCTCACCCCACCCCCACAACCTCACCCCACCCGCACCCCCATCCTTACTGCCATCATCAAGACTCTAATCCCCCCGACGCCGTTGCCGCCGCCACTTCCGCCTCCGCTGCCACCGTCTCCGTCCCCGCCGTCAACTTCCATGTCACAGTCGCAGACGCCGCCCCCTCTCCACCGCCCGTGCGGTCGCAATCGCCCACCGCCTCCACCGCCGCCATTTCTGTCGCTACCAGTCCCTATTGCCTTCTCTCTGGCTGTTTCCCATCCATGCTGCTACTTAATGCGCCGTCCTTTCCGTCGGCTCCACCGCCGCAGTCTTCTGCGGTCGTTCCCTGTGCCCTTTTTCCAGCCGGCTTCGTCCCCGCCCCGGCGGCGCGCCGCCCTCATCGCTGTCGCAGGTTCCGTTGTCGCCTCGCCCCCCTCCCGGCCGTCGTTACCTCAGTTCCCCGTAAGTAGCTTCTCTGTTACTGCCAGCGTTCTCTCGTTGGATGCTCATGCCTCGGTTATTATTCCTCTCTTTGTCAGGTTTCTGAGGGACATTCCGCTGCTTCTATTTGCGCTATAAATTTTTCTGCGGATTTGTGTTCTCGTATTTTTTTTACATTCTTCGTAGAACGACGCTATTTTCTGTTGTCCTATTTTTTATTCTTTGCTTAATCTACCGACAACTCCTGCCATTTTCAATACATGGATTTCCCAGTTTTCCTACCTCTCCTATAATTTTTTTGTTTCCTATCTATCCGTGAGTCATTATTTTGTGTTTTCCTTCCTTCATTTTATTACTCTTGTTGCGTCCCAATGTAAATATATGTAACAATTATCTTTATTTTTTCATTATCGTTCTTACGTTCTCAGCTCATGTGATTTATATGTTGTCCCCCATACCTTTCTTCGTTATTTGAGTTATCCACTTGGGGAGTATTCTCTCTTCCCTTTCTCCTAGCCCGTTGTGACTTCCTTCACCGCGGCTCACCTCCCTAACCCCTCCGTGGTTCCTGATTTCCGTCTTCGACCTATTGCTCTTGCTGCTCCCCTTACTCCGTCCCATCGTCCCCAATCTTCTTCCCTTCCTTATCTCTCTAATCTTCCCCTCCGCCTCTTACGTCCTTAGTCGCCCTCCGCGGGCAGTCGCAGTTCCAGTGGCGAAGGACGGCCTTAGCAGCGAGCCTCTCGGCGGGGCCGCGGGAAGCGCACGCCGCGAAAAGCCCTCATAAAACGCCTATCTGCAACGCACGGCGCGGCCGCTCCATCCCACTTCCCGCCTCTTCTCACACCCCGTCCCACTCCCTTTTCAGTCCCCGCGTCGTCCCCGCTCCGTCCCGCTCCGTTTCCACCTCTGTCACGCTCCCGTTTCTATCCCCGCTTCTGTTGCTGAGCCTGTCTCTACTCACGTCTCCGCTTCCGCTCACACCCCTGTTCATATCCCCGCTCACGACCCGTTCACGATCCCTCTCACGATCCTGCTCGTGACCCCGCTCACGACCCCGCTCATTATCCCTTTCACGGCCCCGTTCACGATCCCTCTCACGACCGCGCTCACGAACACTCTCACGCTCACGCCTCCAACCACGTCGCCGCTCGCGTTCTCAGTCATCTCCCCGCTCACGCCCCCAAACACCGTCCCATGCCCCCGCTCACGTTTTCGCTCACTTCCCCTCATACGCCCCTGCTCATACCACCGCATCCTCACGGTCAAGCTCAATCACAGGTCCCCGCCCTCGCCGCGCTCCCATACACATCTGCCTTCGCCCTCATTCACAACCGTACCCGTTCCCGCTCTCGCCGTGCTCCGCTCCTACCCCTGCCCCCGCTCACGCCGAAACCTCCATTCTCCCTCCCGCACCCGCGCCCGTGTTTCGCGGATTCGTCCAACAGAGCTTCCTGGCAACCTGCGCCTCTTTCTCCGACCGCTTTATCAGGGTTTGCAGCACCGCCGTTGCCCCCCCCCCCGACCTCTCGCGCGCGCTGTATCGTTCCGGCTCCCTCGCCCTTTCCCCTTTCCCCTTTTTCCCCTCCGCGGGTCACGCCCTCTCGCTTGCGCAGCCGTGCGCGTTCGCTTCCTTCCACTTTCTGTCGCGCACTCGTGCAGCGGGGCAAAGCGAAATTGAAATCTCCACGAGTAGTTAAGTCGTTTAAGGGGGCTTAGTTTACGACCTTGCACGTAAGTGGGCTACGATAATGAATGCGCCCGAGAACCTGGGAACGGCGCCGCATTAAAAACGGAATAACATAATTTTGTTCTTAATAAACGCGGCATGATATTCATTAAGAACACTATAAGAAGCATCGCTGATATAATTCCATTCAATGTCTCCAGAAAGAGTTAGAAAAGTGCGCCCCGGGTGAGGGGGCTGAGAGAGAGGGAGAGGCTCCCTCTTACATTCTTCCATTTGCCTGCACCTCGAATTTCTAACGGCCGAGAAACTCGATTCATTATTCATGAGATCACGGACCTTCGTGATTAATAGGGAGGGCCAGGCGAGTGGTAGAATGGCTAGGGCAGACGGTGCGCAGAAGTCGTTTCTTTCGATTCAGTCCGCGGGTGGTCGTAGAGGGATTCTCGCTTCGTAAAACTGCTGTTGCTCACAGACTGTGTTAAAGAAAGCGGCGGCATTCGTAACTGTGCGGGTGGCGCAGGATTCTTTTGAAACTAAAGAGGTCGTTGCGAGCCGTGATATTGATTTGAAACAGAAAGCAACTCTTAGAAATGGTATTTCTTTTTTCAAAGAAGTCAAAGATTTCCAGAACATTCTGTCATCGTTCACCAAAATTAAGAAATGTATTTGGAGTATCTCATATTGTGTGTTTCAACTATTCTGGAGAATGTTATAATTGATATACACTTGAGTTCATGTGCATAAAAAACTTCAGCACTTTGATCTCGAATATTTGCTTTTTATTTTATATACCACTATATCCTTTTATAGGTAACAGAGTTGTGTGGTTGCAGTTTTTTTATTTCTCTTCGTAAAATTGTCAAAGTATTTAGAAACCCACAATTATTTAAAGCGTTTCAGTCGTCATATTTTAATGTGCACTTCATTCTCGATTTATTAAAACTAACTCCAACGCAACAAGCCCAGGAGTCCTTAGATGTCGAAGAAACTCATTTCAAATGTAACTATTTAAAAATTATTCAGTGCTTAATACTGTGAACCAACGTTTTGTTGTCATCGTTTCATGTTGCACTGCTCTGTTAAAAACACCTTGTATGAAATTTTTGCGTTTTCGAAAATTGTAATATAATTTCACTCTCATGTTCCACATAAAACGTATGGCGTATCGTGGGAAGTGGTTTTAGAGGGCCTAGAGGGTTTTAGAGAAGGCAAATGAACAGAGAACATTCCTTTCAAAGTAAAATACTCGTAACAATTGAGTTGTCATACACTACATTTTGGTACCAATTAGTCGAGTAAGTGTGTCACACTAACAATTGAGTTGACTTATAATGATATTGAGTTTTATAAAAAAATTCCTGCATTTTGCAACTTAATCACAATGCGAAAAAACAAGGGAGATAAGAAAAATAATGATAAGATATTGAATATTTCCTCTCTGTTCTCAAACATGTTTTCTGTTTTTCTGTAATTAGTGATATATCCTATACTACTATATAGTAATTTTTATTTCATGACGTTTCGACTACACCTTATAGCTATCTTCAGACCTGTTTTTTAATTGCACATTTTAACAATTTAAAGTTATAAATCAATATATTCCTTGTATAGTTGGTTGCTTGGTTGTTAGTGGTTCCGGGCGCATCAACAGCTTACGTCATTAGTCTCGTGACTGCAGTGCATGTTTTCCTCCTCGGGAGAAGGCGGTGATCTTCCCCCGCTGGATGGCGAGATCCGGCGCCGACCTACCGTCGGCTAGCAGCGTTTCCCCCAATTAGGACTCTCCCACCAGTAGGGCACCGCCCAGCCGGGACAAGCTCCCGACCGGTCTCCCGGCAGTAGTGTAGTGCATGTTAGTGTAAGTGTGTGTGTGTAACACTTTCACTCGTGCTGGGGAGTTCTTCAACCCGCACTTCACTCAATGAAGAATTGGGTCCAAAGGATTAACTTATTTCGTAGCAAATAAGTGAGAGATGTTTTCATGTCACTATCAGTTAAATGCCTTCCCGAATAGCATTACACTTCTCCATTTTGTAAAGACAAAATAACTCTCTTTTAATGAGATACCAGGAAAAAATAACGCTATCCGTGTGAAATACATCATGTCGCAGTATGACTGCACATGAGAGTGAACTACGCAAACTATATGTTTGTAATGTCCTAGAACTTGGTGATCGATCCTTTGGTCCATCGCTGGCAAGGCTGAAAGTTTTGGGAATTCTTTAGTGGGATTCTTAGGCTCCCAGTGTTTTCAGTAAACTTTTATTCCGATATAACATGCAGAGAGCGCCAGTAATTCCTACCTTTGCATGAGGCGTTCCCTGATAAACAAATATAGATTAAATATAGATAAACAAATATAGAATCTGATTAGGGCGAAATGAATAAAATGATTTAATTTCATTGAGGTTTCCTTGACATTGGTTCTTTTACATACTGCAAGTAGCCAGCCATTATGGATTTTTCACCCTTCGAAAATCATCCACGTCCCTCAGCCAGGATCGATCTCTAGCTTTGAAGGTTCAGAGGGCAAAAAGTAATTAACTATTCACCTGCGAAGACCTTCACGTTTCTCCAGTTCTGCCTCTTCCTCGAATACATTTTTCAGTCGAGTGCAAATTTTATGGTCGCTGATCGCGTATGTAGGTCAATTCATGTAAAATCAGCTGTGCTGCTTTGAATAAATTGCTAAAAATAATATATGTAATAAAATAATTGAAGCTTCTGAATGTTGCGGTGGATTGATGTCGTATAGCTTGGTCAAAAAACAATTCCGGCGGTAGTCAGAACAATGTGATCTTCGACATTATACTAAGTAATGAACGCACATCACCAATATTACTCCTTGAAAGTGATATCAATTGTCATTAATGAATCGCCGATCGTTTTTCTTTACAGGCAGCGAAGAAAAACTTCCTTCCGAAAAGTATTTCAGAAATATTAGGTGTTTGAATGATTGAATAAATTTTGAATTTGAAAATTACGTTTATCACTGTTTTAGAATAAATAACAAGAATCAATAAAATCCCGTTTATCAGCTGAGAATGCAATTGACTTGGTCAGTTTGCACTTTATATATGATTTTTTCAAAGGCCCTCGTTTCCCTTCCAGTTCCTTAAGACATTCCAGATCCGCTCCTGCATTTGTTGCGTTAATTATTGGCGCACGTCCCAGCAGTGTCTCGCCTAATTATTTCGGAGCAGACACCCTCGAGCATCTCTCGGCAAGATCATTCCCGCCTGTACTCCCGTTCTCTCGGTCGACGCCTCCGCCTCCGCCGCCTTCCCCTCTCCCCCTCCCCCGCCGTCGCGGAGGTCGCGTGCCTGGCCTGCCGGGACGCTCCTCGGGCGGGGGCAGGGCCGTGGCGGAGGCGGGGGGCACGTGAAGAGGGACACCTCGCCGTTGTTTGAGCAAGGGGCGAGGGCACGTGTAAGGAGGGTCGGGGCGCGCGGCGGGTCGAGTGGGGCTGTCCGTATGTTTGACGGCGGTGCGGAGGGGGAGGGGGAGGGGAAGAGGGTGGGGAAGGGGAAGGGGAAGGACGGGCGTGGGAGGAGGCCCCGGCCGGGGCGCCGGCGTCGGTCGCGTGGCGCGCGCTCCCAGAGGGGAAGCGTGAGCTGGAATAAAGGGAGAATGGAGGGGTTGCTGCAAGCCTGCCGCTCCCACCCCTTCACCGCGGCACTTCACTTGCCGACTTGTTTTCATCGTGTCATTAGTGGCATTTTTGTGAAGGGCGGTTGGCTTCATTTGTTGGGGCGGATGTGCCTGCGGGCGACGTCTGAGACCCGCCAGGACAAGGGCCGACGGCGAAGAATGGCCCCGACACAAAGGCGGCAAAGAAATGGATGTGGGCGTTTACTCACGATCTCTTCCTGTGAATATCGGAGAAATTTGAAAACTGAAACAAAGGTCCGTCGTTGATCAACGTTGCTCGCTTGGTTGGAGCAAAAACGGTACGACAGCGCCTTGTCAGAAGTGAGTATGCATTTTTATACATATATCAGGATCTTTGTCACTGAAACTAGTATATTGTTCCGAAAATGCACCGCAACAGCGAATAGTGTCATCTCTAATGTTCAAAGGGTCAACAATTCCCGTATGACAGTATTTGAATATAAGCCGATCTTTTAAACGGGGAAGGGCAAGAAATTAATGATACTCAGGGACACAATAGTGGTCGTTACATTATTTATTTAGTAGCATTTGGAAAACAATGGATATAAACGTGACTTGTTCCTCTACGTCGTTTCTGCATTGGAAGTTGGTAGGAGCAAACAAGGTGTTTACTTTTGTGTCGCATGTAGTGAATACGAAAACATATTTATTTTTATTTCCTACCTTTGTGAACGAATACATAAAACCAAGCGTGTTCCGCAAATAATACTATAGCATAGTTTGTCCGACAAATTGTGTATAAGAAATTGGTTGCATTTACTTAATCCCACTCCATATAACCGTCAAAATGCTAGTAGAACTTGTAATTTTCTTTGCAATTAGTACGGAAATAGTGGCCTGCAGTCATGCAAAAATGTTGCTGAACAAAACAACACAAAATGGTTTTCCAAACAGTAGCACTGACACTGCTGATAAACAACTAATCATATACTCTCGTATATGACTGCAACAAATTAATTTTTTTAAGAAAAAGTTTCCTCAAATACAGCAATAACATAATCTAGTAAATACGGATGTACAATATGACGTTTTTTTTACGTTTTATCAAGGATATCAAAGAATGCTGTCGTCCCATAACGCAACGCGAGAATAGAAAAGATTTAATGGCGGGCGGACTCATCGTAGTCGTGCTGTTGCACGTCGTCAGCTGTTTCTTAAACAGTCTCTTAGTGAGTATGAGAATTGAGTGGCTACGCGCATTGTGAGAATCGTTGAGTAACAATTGTTTTCTGTCCAAATGGAAACTTTCATTGTTTTTGGATTTCCTCTGGGTTCTGACAAAACCACAGACATCTCTCACACGGCCGGAGGTTGCATGTTTTTTTTTTAAATTTCTTCACGCAATGGAAATTAATTATATAGATCTCTGTATGTTTCCTGAGTTGGCGGGTACCTAACGACATCATAGACACCTTTCACGTGGACAGCGGCTGCATAGTTTCCTTTTTAATTTCTACACGCATTGGAAGTTAATAATATAGATCTCCTTGCGTGTTTCCTGAGTTGGTGGATATATAACGAAACCATGGACACCTTTCATGTGGACGGAGGCTGCATAGTTTTCTTTGAGTTTTTGAGTGCATCGGAAGTTAGTAATACGGAATGGAAGTAAAATGAAATGTTTTAAGCTAAATAGACGGGTCAACATTGCTAGATAAGTAGGTCAGCGTCCATAATTGTCTCTACCTACTTCTCTCCCAGACCATTACCTTTGTTTTTTAAACGAAAGAAACATTAATTCATCGCAATGTTCCAGCTTCCCTCTTCCCCTCGTACTCTTTCATCCCTCTATTCCCTCAACTCATGTTATTAGACCTGTTCGTGTCATTATTATAAATCAGCTCGTTACAAAGACAATACATATAATAAACTATGTTTAGAAACTTACGGAGAATTTTATGTAAATTTTGCGGGTAGTAATTTTATGCATTGTGTACATTCACATTTCAATGGCAGCGTATCTCATAACCAAATAGAAGGTTGGTGTATTTCATTAAGTTTCCGAATGTGTTGTGGTATTTTATAAATACTTTTGGGGACTTTTATTAGCACTTAATTCATTCAATAATAGACTCGTTGGGACCTTTTGAACGATTTCGCACCCACTTCCCGTCATTAACTAATTTCTCTAGCGAGTGGGACCGCCATCGGCAAAGCTGGAATGCTAATGAAACGAGCGACGAAATCACCCTCCACATTATTCTAACCGAAGCCCCGCATCCCGATAAAACCGCCACGCGGCAGCACGCAGGCGCTCGCGTCGCTGAGTAGCAGCAGGAGCAGCGGCGCAGGGGCGGGGCGGCACGGCGGCGTGGATGTCGGAGCGTAAATGTCAGCGAGCAGAGGGTGCCAGAGGGCGCGCGCGGCGGGGCGGGGCGGGGTGGGGGAAGAGGGGAGAGGAGGGGCACGGGGTAGCACATTAGAGAGCAGCCAAGTTCCAGCTCAACTCCCGCGCTTCCCGCCTCCTCGCCTCGCTCCTCCTCTCCTGCCTTCCCCATCCCCCTCTGCTCGTCTAGGACGCGAGTTCTCTGGAGGAATCCTCCTGCGCTTCCTAATGCAGATGTTGCAGCCCCGGAACAGTCGAACTGATAAACGCGCGCGGAGACCATAGTTTCGCAGATTCCGAATGTCGGGGACGTTTGGAGAGAAAGCTCTTGATTAGACTACTACATGTTGCAATATTACCGCTGTAGTTTGCTATGTAGAACGAGAAAGTTTCGTTTTGACCTTGTGTTAGGGACAGAGCAAAGTGTGATACTAGCAAAGGCGATGGCAGTGATTCTTTCTTTAAGACATGAGTTCTTGTTTGACGGGGCTGAAACTACGAGTATTTTCTTACATGTTAATTTCAAAGAGTTTCCGAAAATGCAAGTGAGTGACGTTTACAGATTTCTCGAGTATTTATATTTACTTACTTACTTATTTATTTAATACTAACGCAAACACTCTGTATCAACGTTTATCCAACATCTACAGGTATAGGGCGCATGTCACAGTAATTGTTAGATGTATAAAATATAGTCAATAAGTTGGTCGTTATTTTACCGAGAATAGAATTTTAGATCTTCGATCTCCGTCCTTCATCTCACTGTGTAAGTATACTACGTAATAACTCTGAAGATCGGTAATTGATATCAGTATCTTGAAAAATTGTTGAAGCTTCAAGTTTTCGGAGTAAATCTTACATTGGGATGCAATAAGTTACATTGTATTACCTACATTGGAAAAATATGAGTTACAGTGAATAAAAATTTCTAATAGTGTGATCTGATAAAATCATTGCAGCTTACTACCTGGTTGTTTAGACAAATAATATCCGGGTAAAAAATCACATCCAACATTTTTGGATTATCTGCTTGAATCCGACACAGAATCGCATGAACAGGGGGAAATGTTTACGTAATTTTGAGACGTCCCTTTCTTCTGGTTTCTTTTGTTAAGTTGATGGCCCATCATAACATTGCCCATTCGAATCTTGCGTATACAACTTGTGAATACCAGAGAAAATTCTGCCTCTTCCTTTTCATCAAGTTTATTTTTTCTTTTCATTTACATTTTACTCCACTCCCGTTTGCCGCTTTCAAATGATAAATGATCCCAAGAAAATGAAATCCACGGAACACAATTAGGGAAACTCAAGCTGTTTCTCGCTAGTTTTTTTAGGCTGTTTATCACACCCAGGAGTGAGCGTAAATTTAGTATGATGGTTATAATACCGGTTCCTGTGACGTTTATAATACAACACTAATGCTTTCGATGTGAATTAAGCTGAAGTAAGAATATCAAATACAAATTTATAAATATCTTTAACTATGACACTGTGGGGATGTTCAGTATTAGGACAAACAGTACACAAGTGTTCATTTCTGTCATGAAGTGGAGTTGCAGTATTTGATTTTTTATTTTGTCAATTCATGGTAACAACTGTATGTGACATGCGGGAGACGTACAATCTGCGCACGTTTTCTTGAGCTCTAGAATCTCTTCATCTTTTAACCATAAATAGTTGAATGATAAATGAATGTGCCAACAAAGCGAGGTAGATGCGGTATAAATACATCATTCTTAAAAAGCATATTCTTGCAGATTTGAGAAATTATTTGAATGATAATAATGATGTAGTTAGAAAATATTTTTTCGATATTAATATGTAACAAAATGTCCTTTCATCTCCTGCTTTACGATAGGGTTGTTTCAATCACGTTTCTAAGGAATGGAGTGAGTGGGTTATGAGAGTATAGCTTAGTGGTAGAGCATTTCATTGCAGGTCAAAATGTCCTCGATTTAAACCCGAGTGCCTATTTCTATATTTGTACATTGCGTGATAGTGTAATTAAGTGATTAAACTTTCATATTACAGTGTAAATTGAATTTAATCTAAGAAAAATGACTATGATAGGAGTAAAGGTCTTAAATATACCCTAAAGATGAATCTAACTGGTTTAGGAAGAAACAGTATTAAAAAATGAAATTAGTAAAAATCGTAGAGATTTCAGAGATCTGATTAATAAAGTGTCAAAACAGACACATCCCAAATCCTTTAAAACGGGATTTCACGTTTAGGAAGGTTACATTCATTTCCTTGTTGAAAACAATCTGATAGTAACTGCCAACTGAACTATGAAACGTAACATGTGTGATCAAATCACTGGGAGGTAAATGCAAACGGCACACATCTTTTCTATATTACTAATTTCCAATACGCGCTTAATTGAAAGAAAATTATGCTGCTTCTGCCCATTTCAGAAGTGTCTACGGTTTAGTTAGACACCCAGTAACTCGGAAAAAATAAGAAAATACAAAAACATTAATATTTCAAATTTGCGTGCAGAAATTTAAAGAAAACTGTAAATTCCCGAACAGTCTGAGAGATGTCTATGAATTAGTAAGATTTTCAGTAATCTGCAAAAAACAAATATATTAAACATTCCTTACGCGCGAAAAGAATGTTATGAAGCCTTCGTCCTTTTGAGATGCGTGTACATTTCCGCTAGATACCCATGAACTCGGAAAAATCCGAAAACAGAATTTAGATTTTCACTGAAAAATGCATGGATGCGTTTGTATTATTTCATCTATTCTGCGTGAATCTATACTGCATCTATTCTGCGTGAATCGACTGAATTCTCAAACTCAGTGAGCCACTGCTTACAACATAGCCAACGTCATGCGAAGGCAAGATTCCAAGGAACAGACCACCCACCCGCCCATGATTGCTACTTACGAGTTTCCTTATCGAACAGCACTCTTTGTACATGCTTTCCTTCTTACAGCGATGATCGCCTTTTCGACTACGTTTGGCCTCCAATTTTATATATTGATTCGGCGTTATACATATTTAACTCTCTCGCCCCCACTTCCGAAAAAGAGAAACCGTGCACCGGAAAACCGGCGTGGCGAATTTTCTATAGGAAAAATCTTGTTGCCGGGCCCTGTGGTCACGGTGGTGCATTTTCCCGAAATCCTGGCCAAAACCTCAAAAATGAAATCGCGTTTACCGAACTTTTGCAAATACTACTACACACTGTATACTTGGTGGCATCTGTTTCGGCCCACGTCGTGCCTCTGCGTCAATTCCCCTGGCACCAGTAATCACCCGAACTTACCCTTCGTGGCGTTCGGTAGACCTGCAGTGCCAGAGTATCACAGGGAGACCGTCTTTGTTTGTTGGCCATACAAAGTTGTGTAGATTGATTGATTGATTTTTTCGTGTTTCTGGGCGAGTCAACTGCTTCGGTCATTAGTCCCGTTACTGTAGTGCTGACTGAATTTGACCTAGCTGAAAAGCTAGTGTCGAAAATCCTGCCGCCGTCAGGACTCGAACCTAGGACCTCCCGGTCAGAGGCGCTGCAGTGACACCAGTTAATGCACTGAGCTACCGCTACCGGTAGTTGTGTAGAGATAGCTGGCAGTACGGATTCTCTTTCTGAAGGTTTGTAGAGTATTTTCATTTATGTTTTATAATTCATTAATGCATAATACCGACGTAGGATGAAATATAAAAATGCATCAAATTAAAACAATAATTTTAATTATTCGTAAGTTCACGTAGACTGAAAGTTGCCAGTATCGCGGAATTCCGCGATGTTTCTAATTTCATTCACTATCTTAATATATCCTCTTTCGAATCCAGTTGTAAAATCATGCCCCAACTTGCCCCATTAGTAACTAAGAAGAATTAACTTGTCATCGAGCGCGTATGACCGCTGAATATGAATCGTCCAGATCCGTCCTGAGAACGGGAACTGCTTTTACAACGCAGTTCCTAGGGAAGAAATTTTGATTTTTTTTATTGAAATTACAAATTTACTCAATATTATAAACAAAAAAATTAATATTTTAATTTTTGTAATAGATAATGACTATTTACTAATATTATATAAATATAATATTTACGTACATATTACATCTTCTGGACTGGATTACGCACATTTTATTTCATTACAAATTTTACAGAAAAATAATATTTACATCATATGTCTCATTAAAACTCGTCCTCAGGAAGGATGTGTACTCGATGAAAGGTCAAATACGTACGTGATAGAAAGAAACTCATCGTAACGCTTTTTAAATGTTTAAAAATTAAATAAAAAATCCAGTGATCGGAAAGTAATATTTGTTTACGTAACCCCTAAGTTACATACCAACAATTATTTCTATTACATTGTTATTGTTATAAAATTAATATATTATTTTTAATGAAATAATACTGTAACTACAGTTTTAATATGGACAAGAAACGCCTTCAAATGCAATTCAAAGGAAAAAATGGGTCTGAATGTAGAGCTTTCGAAACAGGATTTTGGTAATAGCAACGACGGTAATTCAGCGAGACGCTTGTTTGAGAAATCTAAAGATTCCTCAGAAATAACGGGGATAGAGGACAATATAATTAAGAGATTTAGAAAAAAATATTTGGCAATGTGTAGTGAACACGCCATCAGCATTCCTATTTTTAGTAGTACGCACGGGAAACTGTCAAGAAATATGTTTCCAAATATTCATGGTATTACATGCTTAGAATCTATTCACAAAGATATAAGATGGTATGGAGAAGGATTCTTGCAAACGTGTTCAAGACTGCACACAATTCAGGACATGTTTAATCGCCTGTTGAGATATTGTGTTCCTTTCATTTCCAAATTGAGGGATCTTTCCAAAAGAATGTTAAAATTCTTGAACAAATATGCTTTGTCTCATTTGCCTGAGCTCGATATCACCGAAAGAAGAAATGTGCCCTAGTGAAAAATATGCTCTTCCTTTCCGGTTCTTCGGACACTTTTATATGAATTTTCTCTGACAGAGAGCATGAGATAGCATTAATACGATGCTTCTTTATGCCAAATGTTATCTATTAATATGTAATTCCTACGGTTTTCTATAGTCAGTTTTGTGAATTGATAAAATGTAACCAAGTTTATATAGAAATTATATATATATATATATATAAGTTTTGTGAATTGATAAAATGTAACCAAGTTTATATAGAAATATATATATATATATATATATATATATATATATATATATATATATATATATATATATTTACATTTCACAGAAGTAAGAAGTGCATTATTCTGGTATTATGTTCCCAGCTCTCTTACATTGTAAAGATTATCCAAAATAATTTTGGTCGTTGTAGAAAACATACTAAAGCTCTCAGAGGTTTTGGCCAGAAAATCGCCAAAATGCACCACTGTGCCTGGTAACGAAAAAGGGGACAAATCTTGTTCGTATTTATAATAAATTATTTCCTCTAATACCGTGTACCGAAAAATCTATTGTCGGCAAAACGTCTGTCTCTGTCACTCTCTGTCCTGTCCGTCCGTCTGTGGTGAATGCAAGCGCTTAAACCGTTCAGCCGATTTTCTCCCAAATTGATATTCCCCGATCAATTTAAATGAACTAGTTGATTTCTGAGTTTCAAATGAATATTATGATTTTTGAGGCCTTTATATGAAGCCATAATATTTTCAAAATTTTCTCAAAAATGGCTCCAAAGTCTTGATTAAAGTTTGTCCTCGGATAACGTAAATGGCGTTTAAGGGAATGGTGCACGTCTCATTGTTGTTGAAATTCCTAAGTTTTGGAAATTTGCAAAAGTTCACATTTTTTCGGCGTCTTTCTACAACTACAGTATTGATAATAGCCATTCTCTTAAGCGACCTTTACACAATCCAATGACAAAGTTATATATACAAATTTGGTGCCATTTTTGACTCCGGAAAAATGTTTTTTTTGTAATGTTCTTACAGGTCGAGCAGCGCGTTGGCTATGTAAACATCATACTTTTATTTAATATTCTATTAATTAGGATTCTAAAGCTGTGAATTTTTCTTTGTAATACATGTGAGTAACATCTTGTTCCTGTGCGCTTCTCATGAAGGCAGAGAATCAGTGCAAAGTTAAATAATCCTTTTTCGTCATGATAATTATTACAATATATCTCTAGAAATTCTTTATAGTATTTTTAGCTAACAGACCTTTAAAGACAATTTTGCTTGTACCTAGTAAAATCGAATGTTTTTTTTGAAAAACTAGTACTAGTCCAGAAAGATAAATTTGAGGTAATTTAAGTTATAGCATTTGATTAGATATGACAAAAAAAACTGTTGACATTCAAACAATTTTCTTACTTCAGTAATGCTGTACCAGACTTACGAATGTTTTCTGTAATAATAACTTTATTAATAATGTTTTAATAATTTAAACACAAACTGCGGACTTGTACTGTTTTTCATTTTAACGAGGAATTGCCAAGAAAATTTTTTGCAAAACACCAAGGACCCACAAAAATATCATATTTTATTGTTGTAAGAGTGCACAGAATTAATATAACTTACGGTCGTCCACATTTCAATTTGAAACTTTATATAGAGCACATATATTGCAACCTTTTCCTTTTTAAGGAATTTTTTGTGAACAGGCTGTGTTCAGACGTTTAATTCACTTGGTATATATTTCAGAGAATCCGATGAGTAGTCTGCAATTTTCGTTGGAAAGTATTCTGTGTTCTTTTCATATAACAATGTTTTCGTACTGCTAGCATGAGATCGGTTACTATGCTTTCCTGTTCCATCCCTTGGAGACAGACCTGACAAAAAGAATTCCAGACAGTCGTTGATTGATATTCAATTTAAGCTCGTGAATGCTTGTTTACCAACTTAACTGTGAACACATTCTCTTAACACAAAATACTGGCTCTTAGCTTACTCTTTCCCTCACTTCTCGCTCTTCGATTCATAGCAGGCACACTCGAGATCAGTAACAAAAAAGTAAATTACATCTGCCTCGTATGACCCGCAAATAACAAATGTGAACCATCCGCTTCGAGTAGTCCGACTCGCCAGACGTCTGAAATCCTGAGAACAAGATTTCCAGGACTGTTCATATTCTTTCACTCTTCAAAGAGAAGGAGCTGCCGAGTTTCAAGTGACCTGATGAAGTAAAATGGCATCATATTGAACTGTTTTCAGTCTCAGCATGGAGATCCATGACTCGTGCACTAATTTCTGTAAAACAACAACTACGAAAATGACCCATTTTGGACTAGTACGGTTTTTTCACTAACCCATTCAATGAAATTCATATATTTATTTTTTAACACTTGAGTTAAAATGTAAGTAATATCAACCGTACTGTCATATCATTAGTAAATTTTTAAATTAGTTATTTAATGTGAATTTTTTTGCAAAATTTATCTGCAAACTTAACCGCGAACGAAGGCCTATTTTCAAAATATGATTGCTGCTTTTGGGGATGAGACCAAATCCGAGTTCTTGAAATGTTCAGGAAAATATGTGAATATATCAACAATTACTAATAAACTGCTTCAACGTTTCTCTAATTTTAAAAATATTATCTTGATGTAACATCGCAGGAATAAATAAAGTATGTACGAATGGCATTAATAAAACCTGGACTAAATTCAATAAATATTTACACCAATTTTCCAAAAGAATAATAAGTACAAATAAGAAGGCTGTGTGTACCGAAATTACTTTTCGCACATTCCCGAATTAGTGAGTGTTATGGAAAATAATCTGCAAGTGACTAATCGATCGCAAGTCACAAACCCGCCAGGCGTCACCCCGCCACGCGTCACCCCGCCTCACGTCACCCCGCCTCACGTCACCCCGCCTCACGTCACCCCGCCTCACTTCACCCCGCGTCACTTCACCCCGTCTCACGTTACCCCGCCCAAAATCATTGCGGCAGTCGCTACTGCTGTATGTGCTATTCCCCAACACTATCCCGCCAAACACTACTCCACTACATGCTCTCTCGGCACTTGCCTCTCCGGCGCTTGTCTCTACTACTCACCGGACCTCAAGACGTTACTCTCGCCGTATGCCTTCCCGCAAACCCTGCCCAAATTTGCACCGCCCCACCGCAATCGACTTTGCCTTACAGGCACTCTACCCAATCGCCATTCCACCAGCCGGCATTCTCTCTTTCCCACTGTCCCCATCTCTCCTCCTTTCCTCCTAGCTTGGTCCGCAATTCCATCGTCTTCGCTTCGGTCCCCAGGCGCGGAGTAGGTTAATCGAATGCTCGATTGATCGGCTTCGTTCGCCCGGAGACAGAGGGCGGCCGCCGCCGGCCGCCGGCCGCCGCGCTGCGTCCATCCTTTGCCGGCCCCCGCCGCGCCGTCCCCGGCGCTCCCCGGCGCTCCCCGCGGATGATTTATGCCCTGCGCCGTCGCCGCCACCCGCGGAAATCCCCGCGCGCGCGCCCGCCTCCCGGCTTCGGGGAGCGCGCTCGTCGACGGCCCATTTTCATTGCGGGAGTCACCGACGTGACGCTCCGCTGGTGGCGCGCTGCCTGCTAGAGGACAAAACCGGCTGCAAAGGGAGCCCGTGTCTCCCGCAAAACGAAAATATTTTTTTTAAAGAATAGTTATTTTTATGCTAGCCTCAAAAGGCCATTAGCGGCCCCGTGTTCGATTCCCGGCCGGCGCAGAAGTGAAGCTGTAGCTTTTTAATGCAAGTTGCCTCAGTTTCTACGACTGTGTTACGAAAGAAAAGGTTCATGCAGGACGAATAAGTCATGTATGGTGATGAGAATACGTCATGCTCGCCACATGTCTTACTTCCGTCCCCCCTCGCAGGTGTGGGAGCAGCCCTACCAGACAAAAATTGGATTAATCTGAACCCAAATTCCAAATACGTATATTAATTTTTGTATATTAATTTTTCCTAAATAGTCATGTTCAATTAGATAACGAGTTGATCTGAGTCTGTTTATTATACCAATCAGGTTAGAGGGAACAGCGGAAGCTAGTGGATGGTAAATGCTAGCACGGGTGGCAGATGTCCCGCACTGCGGCCAATAGTATCTTCGATGGCGCCGACAAAATCCCAATTGCCATGAAGGTATACTGGGAGAAAAAATAGAAAGAGTATGCTAAGAAGTGTGACTAATTGTGAGGAAAGCACAACGGTCGTGAAAACTGTTAACAGGTGAGCGCCTAAAAATAAGAGAACCTGAAAAAACTCACTAAGATTGTTTCTAATTTTGCAATCGTACTACTCGCGAACTTTAGTTTAGTGACGTTAAGTGAAGAAAAGAAATAATTGCTTCATCATATCCGTCTCAAACGAAACAGATCCAGAACTGCATTCAGGCTAATCAATAGTTTCTTCGTTCGCCCCAACACACTTCCACAGACACTCACCGTGCGCCCCAAAACGATGTTCATGATCTAAAATAACTTGAAGTACAAATTCTATTAGAACCCCGGTACAAATAACTCCAAAAAATAGCTTATAACATGTAGGTGCATACAGTTTCATTCTGGGTAATTTTTGTCTAAAATATTTTTTTCTGAGTTTAGAATTAAGTAGAGAATTTTTAATAACTGTCATTATCCATAAACTATTATAAACGCATTCTTGTATTTATTAATCATATTTCTGGGTTATTTCCAATTCCATCATTCCCTATTTTATTTGAACACATTTCCATTTTGTAAAAGAAGCAGCAATTTTCTAACTTCTCGTATAAAACGGAGCTTTCCAGTTTCATTTACGAGTGTGAGAAAACGATGATTTAAACATAGCTTAGAAAATGAGACGTAACATATAATGAAAACATCCTACATTAAAAGCAGAATCTTCCCGTTTGATCTCTTGTGAAAAATTTTGCGAGATGAAGATTTTCTTTGCAGTAATGTACCGCTCTTTTACGTCATGTCGTGACGGTCCGGACGTGCTTCGTGTGCAAATGTTTCTCTAAATTGGAATTGCGTATGTGTTTGGCCATAAAACCACAAGTTTTGTGTTTTCAATATGACACGAACGAATCGTTGGTTTTGTTTATTACTCCCAAAGATGAATGGTTTCCACTCCTGCGGTTTAAAAATTGAAAAATTATATATGCGATCGCAGTGTTTTGATTTGTTTTGATCCAAAGCAATGCGTGAAAAAACATATTATATTCAAATGGATGATAGTGGAACGGATCATGGGACGGGAAAAATTGAAACATAGGTACTAATTAACATGTCTGATCATTATTTAATTCTTACTTCCAGTAATTGAAGTGCTGATTTTGTTATGAGTGTCAGATAAGAGAAAATATAAGCTTGAGAATATTCTCACATTGAAGATCTACGAATTATATTATATATTTAAACAAAAATTTATAATTTTTATCTATTATTTATGTAACAATAAATACATTGTATAGAATTTATCTTCGAATTTCCCATCTAAAGGGAAGGATACCTTTTCATAATAGTAAAAGTGCAGATTGTTTTCTTGTTTAATGCTATTTTGCGACTTCAGTCGGAAACGAATTCATTAATGACGTTAAAATCCATTAATGTGCTAGATTATCATCGTAAATTACAGTTTCCTTTTGTAAAACCTTAGGCAAGTTATTTCGTTGTGCTCCGTGTATAGTGGTGTAACTCTCGTCCGTTGAGCGTCTCAATTATTCTGGCAATTATTACGCGATATTTATGTCACTAACAACCTATCGCTTGAATTTCGGTTGGCGCACATTGTATCTTTCAGCCTGACAAGTTAATAATCTCTCGTGTAAAACTTCTCACCCCTCCGAATATATTCCACGTGCTCGCTCTCACGAGCCAACGAGTGAAATGTTGGTCCAGATGGCATAAGCCGTATTGCGATTTTCATCAGTAATTTCGTGTCGTTAATTCTATTTAAGAGAATGAATGCCGATGATTCTGGAGTCGTGATGGAGATTTGATGAAAAGGGTTCACGGCTTTTGACTGCGCTGCTCGAAGCTCGCTTTACTGGACTTTCTCAAGTAATGAGTCCCACCACAGCTAAAGGTCTCTACCATTAATCTTTGTCGCCCTTAATGGCCAATTGATCACCGCCAACCAGAAAGAGCAGTGTAGGCACAAACTTGAAAAGGATGTTTGCGCACCTTGCCCGCTACCAACGAAACATATCTTCATTACTCTCACCGTGAGGCGTATACGCGGACTCTAAGTTCATTATGTTTGATAAAGAATCTTTGATGCAAAGGTATTGTATTTTTCAATGCAGTGATATTCCTTGTTGAAAAACATTTGGTAATTCTGGAGTAACTTGGTGAGTATTTCTGAATCTGTCATGTTGAATTGCTGCATCTCCGAAGAACCAATATACTTTTTTCAGCAATAACAACACAACAATAATAATAACAAAAACAACAACGATGACTAGGACGAGGGAGTATCACATGCAGAAGTAGGATCCACTTCTTTCTCAGAATTTGCTGACACTATGTAATATAATAGGACGAGTTTACTGAAATTTTGAAGAGAAAAATGGAGCGAGCAATTATTTATTTGCAGGGTATCAGTCCATTAATTCGACCAACATTAAGGAAACTAAACTCAACAGTGAAGCGTTCTAGATTAAAGCAGAGCAAAACCGTTCCTGTAAAATTCAACTTATGCAGTTACGTGAAATCTCCACCCACTTCATCAGAATTGCGATTAAAAGCACCTTCAATTGGAGAGCACCTGGGCTTGATGGAATCCAGAATTTCTGGTATCAAAGACTTTACTGTGTCCGCATGCGCCTAGCTGAGCTAATCAATAATCGTATAAAAGAGACGAGTAAACTGGAAAGAACCCTTAAACAAAGAATTAGCTATTTGACACCCAAAGATGCACATAATCGTCAGGACTCGTGTAAATACCACCCAATTACGTGTCTTCCAACACTGTACAAGATCATCGCATCATACCTTTTTTAATGTTTAATACCCATTGTGAACAAAACGACATTTCGGGGAAGAGAAAAAGGGATGCTAAAGGTTGCAAAGGACAACTGTCTCGGTTGTATGTAACCTGGCATTTAAGAAGTATAGAAATGCGTATATGTCATATATGGATTTTAAAAAACTACCTTCGATTCTGTTCCCCATGATTGGCTATTAGCAGCACTTGGGTTTTACAAAGTCAACTTTTCTGTGATCACGTTCCTACATGTGATAACTACTTGGAGAACGAAGATTCCCTTGAAAACATCAACTCAATTCTCTGAAACCGATATCATTCCTAATAAAACGCGGGATATTTCAAGGTGATTCACTCCACTGTAGTTTATTTTCTTCATAAACCCTCGTCCAATGTGTTAAATACCATTGGGTATGGATTTATGATCAAATCAGGAACGAAACTATTATATCGCTTTAGCCATCTGGCTTATACGGGCGATGTGAAGCTGTATGCGTCAACTAAGACAGCTCGCATATCTCCTAAAAACTGTGAAAAGATTTTCGAACGACATAAAGATGCAATTTTGACAATTGCCGAGCATTGAGTTTGGTTAAAGGAAATCTGAAAAATGCTTCATATGTGGATGAATATGCGGGATGCAAGCTGAAGAAACACCGATCTGTGGGAATTGAACAGGCTAGGTGCATTGATCACACAAAAATAAAGAATGAACTAACCACCGAATTTGACCAGATAGGATAAAAAATTTTAAAAGTACGACTTAATGGAGTGAGCACTTCCAAAGCTATTAACACTCATGCTCTGCCCATCTTAGGCTACTCACCGGGGATTATGCCATAGAGTATCACATACGTAGAGAAATTCAATAAATATTAAGTTTACTACTGTCAAAAACCTCTAAACATCAACTTAGAGCCTCAGTTGAACATGTGACGACGACACTTTCATTATAGAGCCTTCGCTCACATTAACACTATGATCTCCAAGCAGGTTGAAGCAGGTTGAAAGCCTCAGAAAACTCTTCCACGCGAAATCTACCGCGTCCAAGCTACATGTTGCAGTCTGTACAATGAACGAACGGAGATCATTAAAATTATGCCAGTCCGACGTACACCTTACGGCACTCAGTGTCCTGCAAAAACGTGATGCGTGAATGCCAACACCTATGGAAGACATCCAAAAGAGATCACTCAAGCACATCTATACATTCGTCGAACTACTTGGTGACCTCGGGTAAGATTTTACCTGAAACTGAAAGATTCATGGTAGCCAAACAGGACCAAGTAATTCCAACATGCAATTACAGAAAGTTTATACTGAATGAGTCCCTCGCGGATAACTCATTGGTCAGCGTGTTCGCTTTCCATAACGCCACCCCGGTTTGATCCCTGGTCCCGCAAGATTATAGTGTGAGTTTTCCTTGCTATGTCCCAGTATATGTTGTTGTGTGAAGATGAGAAAGCTGCTTTCTCAGCTTGAGAAGAGCAGAAAATGGCGTAGGGATGCCTAGGTGCTAACCACACCTTCTCCGGGTCTACATGCTAACCACACATAAATATGGCCGGAAGGCCGGGACGCAGGGCGGGACGCGTGCAGCCCGAAGACCGTCCATCAATATCTCAAGGAATTAGATCTTCCTGAAAACCTATGGAATTTTATGCAAAAGGTTACTGTCATCTCAATGGGTAGAATAGGAAATTTATGGGAACTCAACATACACAATTATATGCAATATTACAACAATTACAAATTACAATTTGTACAATGAATATATTAATCTGTTTATATAGTCATCATAGAGATGAGAGGTTTAATTTAATAATAATAATAATAATAATAATAATAATAATAATAATAATAATAATAATAATAATAATAATAATAAAGTGTTATATGGTAGGGCATAGAGTCCTGTAATAAACGATTTTGCTCGAGCACCGCCGTAGTTTGCAAAAAATCCGCTAGGCGTCAGGCGAGTAGGACAGGGTTTTGCTCGGCCGCCACACATCGAGCGAAATAAACGCGGCCTTCAAACCTGAGCTTCCGATGCTTGGTACGAGGGGGAACAACGCGGGCTAGTCTTGCGTAGGAGGGCAATGGCGCCTCATGGGCATTGGGCCACAATGTGGCGATGAGCTAGAATAAGGACGATGGCTGTTGAGCTAAAATAAGATGTGGCATGGAAAACGGGACAGTTAATGCTAATGCATGGAAATATTACGCTTCAAATAAAAAAAAATATAGTGATTGAAACATTTCAATAGGAATAATACACTATTTCTGATTTTTTTTAATTTTATCATTCTGGATAAAGTACCATAATGACGTGCTGCTGCTCAAATATAAGTGTAAAATTATCTTTCTGGTACCACTTGACTATTAGAAATGTTTCTAAATTAAATTAAAATAATACATTATTCAACAAATTTGTGCAAGTTAATTGCAGTGTGAACCCTAAAATTCCGTTATCGATTGCAAACGGTATTTACGGAGGTAAAAATAATAATAATATTACTCTAATTTTTTTTAAATTCCACTTGACTTTTCACAGTTACTCGATTCCCAGTATTTTAAAACCAAAAACGTGTCTCCAATACAAGAAGTGAATTTTGCAAAAACCTCTGAAAATGAAAGGTTTTTCGTGTTTTCCCGCGGAAAAAAGATGTTCGTTTACATACAAATTTCTCAAATCGGAAGAAAGATTTTGAAATTTCTCAAACAATGTGTGAAGCCTCTTTCTCTTATCCTTATTCTTTTTAAATTTCTTCTCCTTTTTAGATTTGTTCTTCTGATTCAGGGCGCCATCTACAGGCGAATGTAAGCTTTCATAATCCTGTTAATTTGCTTCTGAAGCCACGGCACACGCGACCGATCACATTGCCCTCCCGAGCCCTCCTGTATGAACGCCTTGCGTAGACCGAGGCGCGAATAGGTGGAAATCGTCGCCGCCACCGCCGCGGACTCGCCCACCGCAAGCGAGCACAGAATGTTCCAGAACACGGTACTCGAGGATGAAATGTTCGAGCGAGTACGAGCGAGCAAATGGCACGCCTTGCAGATCTCTAGGGCATTAATGTTCGCGCTGAAACTGGATGAAGAGCTGAGATGTGGGTCATTGATTAATTGATGACAAAGCGGCAATGACAGTGCACTATCATTTGCAGTCATTGACAGTTCAGTTTAGTAATTGACCCAGTCTGAAGCAATTGATGCAGTTTCCTCACTAACGTGTGTCCTGTTGTTGCGCCGCGCGATTAATTGAAAATTGGACGGTTTCTTTTACGTGGCCTTTAGCCGCCACACGTATGCGATGAAGATGAACGGAATGCGATTGGAAAAGTTTTATGCTTCCATAAAAATTCATTTTATGACACTTTGTGCTGTTCGTCAATCTGTAATTCTACTATGGGAAATCAAGCGGTAAAATATGTATTGGTAAATCAGTGCGACGTCGATAAGAATAGAACAGTTCTCACTGGTAATTTGAATTGTAACGATGTAACAGCGTCCCAATGCATTGTAAGCCGTTTTAATGGGAAAAGTACATCACATTATGCAACCTTGCTTCAATAAATGAAAAAATAATTTAAGTGATTGTCTTATTTCAATTTTAGTACATTTATTATTATTATTATTATTATTATTATTATTATTATTATTATTATTATTATTATTATTATTATTACTATTATTATGTCTTCTTTTTAAATAATATACCATTACTCATATTTTAAAAATTTCATATGGTTAAAAACAATTACGTTTTGGAAATATTTCATATCCCTTTACATGTAAGAAGAAAAATTGTTGAAATTGTTAAAATTAGCACATCTGAAAATGTGTATAATAATATGTAATAAATCTATGTGAATATAACTGTATAAATACTATTGCATTCGACCGAGTCCTCGCAGTGAGTGTCTCTGTATCTAATAAGTGTCTAATTTACCCATATTTAATTAATGAAAACTCAGAAATTAATGATGCCGTAATTGTTGATGTGGGTCATCGATGCGGGTGAATAAATGAATGTATGAGTGAATTAAGTTGCAAACAAGTAATAAATAACAATTTTATAATGTCTTAATAAGATTTCGCTTAACATGGACGTAAAATATTTCTCGTTATACTATTGCACTGTGTAATCTACATAATACAACCAAAAAGAGGAACGCAAACTCTTAACGGCGTTCGTTAAGTATTTTAACTGTTCGCCGTCCATAAAGAACAATCGAGATACATAAATTCTAGCACTTTTGTGATCGCACAACTTCATGTGTCGAAAGTTAGTAAAGCACTAATAATTCAGTCGTATTCACAGTATGAGAATAGGGTGAGTACAGCGTAGTGCAATGAATATTGAAAGAGTGGACTGTATGGAAAGGTAACTTCTTCCGCACGTACGGCTGAAACCCTAAGATAGTTCAGTAGGGTGGTTACAATGGAATGTATGTTAGGAAATCTTTCGTATAACATTCATACACACATAAATAAGATTAAGATGAAGAACATTTATTCAGAATCGTTGCATCATAGTTCCTGAAAGAAAAAAAACACACATGACACTTTAGAACGTTGGTTTTGATAGCGACGTTTTGACGTCGAACTGGCAGACAGATAGCCCTTGCAGAACATGAATGGAATCACAGAAACAAAAAATACACCAATAATCAACACAGTGGAATGAATTTGCGTACGCAACTCGTAGCGAGACGCAAGTTTCTTTGAACACGGACACTGTGGTCGCGATATTACTGTCAGCAGAGAGTCGTATAATACAGTTTATAACTCGTAACATTCGATTCGAGAACAGTTCAAAAAATTAATAAGCCATTACCACACTATTACGGATATACTATGAGATGACGTTAAACTTGTGTAATTGTCGTGATTGCCTTAAACACGTCAAAACTGCAAAATGCAAGTAAATATTTTTACGTGCAGAATATCACAGCCATGCACCACGGCGGGCCGATGGACTCTAAACATCTTGCTGCTGCGTGGATCCGTGGAATCAAGCGAACTTTGGTTTGCGAATAGAGGTGGTGACTGATCGCCTAATCAAACGAGCTTATGTGAAATATTCTAGACGTTTCTCTACTCTGATTTAAACAGAGTGGCATTTCAAGGTCACGAGCTACAAGGTGAGAGGGACATTCAATCTAGAGCTTTAATTCCAAAACTTTTAAGTCGTAACGAAGGTCCCGATTGGTTGATACTGTCTCCTCTCGGTCCAGCGCGTTACACTGAAGTGCCACTATGTTTAAATCGGAGTATTAGAACTCAATTCGCCTCATGCAGTTAAACCCTTGGCGATTCGCCGAAATCCGGCGTGCAGGCACGTGGCGAGTCGTGGGCGCGATTCACAGAAATCGCGCGCACCCTTGGATATACGTTTAGCGAAAACAGGGTCACCTCTTGTGAATCACGCTTCCGTTCACCAACTTGGAAACGCTTGGGAGCGGTGTTTCTCGTGAGGTATCTTAGCACGGAGCGAATTAATGAGAATAAAAACTTTGTATAAACGATGAAATGCACCGTTAGCGGTAGCTCAGTGCATCAACTGATGTCACTGCAGCGCCTCTAACCAGGAGGTCGTAGGTTCGAGTCCTGACGGCGGCAGGATTTTCGACACTAGCTTTTCAGCTAGGTCGAATTCAGCTGCTGTCTGGAGGAGAATTCTAGCGGACGGCTGCTCTGATCGGTAGTTTTCCGTGGTTTCTCCGATCAACACCAGGCGAATGCCGGAGCAGTACCCTACCAAACGGGCCACGGACCGCGCGCGATCTGTCCTTCCTCTTCCTTGTCCTATCCTCTCCCCACACACACACACTTACACTAACATGCACTACACTACCACATATTCCGGGAGACCGGTCGGGAGCTTAGAGCTTGTCCCGGCTGGGGCGGTGCCCCGCTGGTGGGAGAGTCCTGGTTAGGGGGAAACCCCACTAGCCGACGGTAGGTCGGCGCCGGATCTCGCCATCCAGCGGGGGAAGATCACCGCCATCTCCCGAGAAAAAAACATGCACTACACTAACGGGACTAATGACCATGGTAGTTGACGCGCCCGGAAACATGAATAAATAAATCAATCAATCAACGATGAAATGCGTGCTGAAATACCCTGGTAAATACCACAGTAAATACGCATAATTACATTATTTGCATACAGTATGTGACTCTGTTTTGTCTGGGATTGACGAGGCGGAATAACACAATCAAGTTTTTGTATACATCAGAAAAAATCGAAACTATTTAATTCTTTTGGAATTTTTTCGAGTTTCTTGGTATCTTATGAAACCATAGAAGTTTTTACGTGTCCGGAAGTTGCATAGTTTTCTTTACATTTCTGCCCGCTTTGGAAATTAGTACTACAGATAAGGATTATTCTGATAAGAATGTAGTATAATAAAATGTGTTGAACTTCGCACGGCCAATAACATAAATCACGGACTTTTAATTTAATTATAAACCTCGGCTCTCGCCTCGACTTGCATACCTCAAAGGTGTGCGATAAATTGTATAAATCGATTTAATGACATTAAAGCGATAACCAGGGTACAATTGTCTTAATGTAGGAAAAAGTTAATTCTTGTTTTATAGTTGAATTTGCTATATTTTACTAATATACTCGTACGTTTCAGATCTCGTCACACGGCGTCGCATAAACTTTTTCAGAACTATCGAGTTTTAAACAATCCAGAAACAATTAACTGTTGTTTAAACACGTACTGTGAAATGAACTAAGTGCGCTGTTTGCATGCTGGTGGACGCCTGCGTACGATTTATGCAATTCGGCAGAAGAACTCAACATATATAAATCGTCGAAATTTCTGGGTTTCGGTATTCAAATATATTGATGGCGTACGTGAATTAAATTATTTTTACGGATGTCAAAGGACGTGATGCGACGTCAAATTCAAAACGGCTTATTTGAATAAGACTCTCAACCAAAATTTCTTCATTCAGCGCCCAGAAATATTTAACAAAGAATTACTCTAAAAGTTAAATGTAGTACATATTTTTAAAAACTATTTGTGCTTTCACAGCACCTACTGTCTCACATTATTTAAACTTTCGTACCTTTCAAGAATTCAAAGATTTCTATTAAAATGATGCCAGTGCCATTATTAGGAAGTTCTATCCAAGAAAAGTTTAAAAATAAAGTTGATGCCATATTTTGAGAAAAAATGTAAATTGCATAAAATTCAATCAGAGATTTTACGAAAACTCGTAATTTTCTTAAAATTATAATTCACTTTTTTTAGGATATACTTGTTTAAGAAAAATCTCTAGCATCCATATTGTTTTGTGCAATGGTGATTTCTTGCAATTTTCGAAAATACAGAGTTTCCTATGCTGACTAATGCCAATTTCTGCTGTTCTTTGATACATACGAGGAGAAAATTTAAAGAAAAAATTGGAGCAGTTTTGGAGGAAATGATTGTTTGAAAATTGCCTTAATTTCGCGCAAAGTTACGCGAAAACTACTTATATTTTCGAAACGTTGTACACGTTGTACATGTTGACGTTATTTTAAGTTCTGAGTTTCAACAACGTGTTTTATTAAGTAAAAATCTCTTTCTTGAATATTGTAGTTGCTGAAAACGCCAAATGAATTCAACTTATGAAAACGAAAAATCAGAGATTTGAACAAAAATGATACCTGCACCATTCTTTTAAGTCGCCTTTTCGCTACGCGAGGGCTAAATTTAATCTAAATGTATAATTATTGGATAATGTTTTGTACTTTTTTGCCATTTTTCAATTTGTAAGTCATTTTTCGGAACCTTTGCGTAATTTTTTCATTTTTACGCATTTTGTTTCTTTTTCGTGTTTTTTTGTTTCAGTGGGTCATTGTAAATTTACGAAACATTCACTAACAAAAAAAAAGTTTTTATTGTAACATGTAAACATGTCATTGTGAACATATCATCAGTTCATGCCGAAATTCACTACGGCAGTGGACTCTGTTTTTCGGACTCTCAAAATTACATGGATCTTTGGTAATTTCTTCGACCTTTCCAATCTGATGTTTGGAAGTTCGGAGCTACGGATTACATTTCCTCCTAAAGTAAAAGACTTTATGTTAAATAAAATTATATATAAAACAATTTATTTAAAATTGTCAAATTCATTAGATAAAAAAATATTCATACAAATATTTTAGTACTTAAAAAAAATTATTATTTTTAAGTCATTTTATAGGTCATTTTCCTCTTATTTTAAGTCATTTTATAGGTAGTTTTCAAAGAAATTTTAGGTCATCAGAATCCGAGCCCTACTTACGAGAATGATTATGTTCAGAAGTTGGATCTGATCGTATTTCTTACGGTTTATGTTAGAAGCAAAAGTGGAATATATGTATAAATCTATCGTTATATATTAGTATCTGATGCAACATTTTTTAGATGATTTGTAAAAAAGGAATAGTGGGTGTAATTCTTTGTTTACATGAAACTCTACCAGAGTTCCTTTCCTCCTTTCCTCCTTGGTGGCAGCGGGACCAAAATACCCGTATGCCATTTCCTGCCCCTTCTCCGTGACCGCGACGGCGTTTGATGGCGAAGGGGGGTGGGGACCAAACGGAATGGAAAGTAGCGAGTGACGCGCGGAGTCGGACAAGGAGCAAACACGCGCGCCGTCTGTCGCGGGTGCAGCGTCTGCCGGTGACACATCGCCGCGCGTTCGCATCGTTTGAGACAGCCCAGAACGTCCACGACTGATCGAATTCACAAACATCGTTAGTACGCCGCTCCTCTAATAGGTACACAAGATCACAAAAGACTAGTCCAGCCGCAGTGCGCAGGCACGGAACGGCAAATAGCGTCGCCGCAGCCGCGGGAGGCGGAGAGGAGGCGCAGCGGGGGCGGATGTGGTGGCCACGTCGGTGGCGGTGGCGGTGGCGGTGGGGGGAGGGGCACAGGGGCGGTTGCGGCGGAGGTGGCGGGGATTGAGAGAGAACAGCAGCGGCTGAGCGACGGTGGCAGGGCCGAGCAGAGGGGGAGGAAAGTGGGCGAAGGGAGACTCAGGAAGCCGACGAGGCCTGTGACGAAGAGTGAGAAGAACAGACACACAGAAGGGAGAGCTCTGTTTACGGGAAGTTGCGGCGAGTGTGATCTGCCACTGAAACGGATGAGGCAGGAAGAGAATTGTCGGAAGAGTGTAAAGACGGAAAGTGGAAACAAGGGTGGCTATGAAATGGAGATAAAAAATATTAATATAGTAAAGAAGGTAAGAAATCAAAGAATGGCAGGAAGGAAGACGAGTCTCAGAGTAGAAAAATGAGAAACGTCAATGCGGTAAATTCAGAAAAAAGTTAAGTTGAGAGCAGAGTGGTAAAATAAGAAATTGGCGGCCGGGGAAAAAAAACCCTTCCGAAAGCGAACTTTCGAACCTTGGACGATGTTGAGGTTAAGAGTAAGTCGTCGTGATGCGTTGAGACAAAACCCCAAGGCAAACGCCGGATAGTGATGCAGATGAAAGAATTATGAACAGAAAAGCGAAGCGCAAGAAAAGCGGAGATAACACGATGAAAGACCGAATCATGAAAAAGCGTTGCGATGCAGCGTCGTTGATTACAGATGACGGACAAATCCAAGGCGACGGAAAAAAGCGCATTGGCGATGCAGAAGGCAGGAGGCGGCGAGCGGGAGCGGCGCGCGGGCAGGCGTGGGTGCGCGGGAGGGCGGCGGGAGCGACGGAGAGGGGCGGCGTGCCCGAAAGAGAACGAGCGGCAAGCGGCCGGGTTTTGCTCATTTGGGGGGCCCGAGGCGCGTTGTTAGCGGCGGCTGCCTCTCTTGATCAGTGTCACTGTCGCCACGGCAATGGGCCGACTTGCAGCGACCCCGGCCCCGCCCGCCCACCGCCCCCTTTCACCTCCCCCCGCTCCCCAAGCCACTGCTGTCCGCGTCCGTCCCTGCCCGTTCTCCCAGTTGGCTTTTCCGTCCGCGTCCCGCGCGCGGTTTTTTAGCCCGGGCGGTCGCTGCGGGAACATATGCCCGGGAGGAGGGGAAGGGAGGGGAGGGGAGGATTGCGGTGGGGTCTAGCCGAGGGCTGACGGCGCCCTTTCGTACTGGTGGAGGCGACCGGAAAATAAAAAGAGGGATGTTGCGCGAAAGTTTGCAACTCGAGACATGAAAGGCTTATTCGACTAATGGTAGAGGCCGCAAAAGATTTCTGAACTCGTCTGGGTCGCCATGTTGTACGAATATGTGCGTGCCGAGATGTCTCATTGTTTCAACGTAATGAGTTATATTCTTGAAGCTTTCGTTCCTCTTGGAGTTGGGCTCTGAAGGTTTGATTATGGGATACATTTTGGAAACCTGACTTTAGGAGTGTCATATGGACTTAATAAAATACATCGATGTAATCCGGTTTCTAAATGATAGCTACGATTTTGTCGTGCCAGTTTCCAATTAAGCGTTCTGGACTCTTGCTTTGTCTCTCGATATGAGTGACCAATATTTTTTTAAACTTCCAAAAAGGCATTATCCGCTGTTAATTTTTGTACAATTTATGCAGTTTCAAATGGAGAGATAATATGCTTGAGAGAATGTACACACCGTGGTCACATTATCGCAGGAGGCAATAAATTGATTGTGCCAAAATAAGGAAGATTAATATGCATTAACGGCTTTAAACGTACATGTTTGTTTTCCGCACACAATTTACGTAGATTTCTTTCTCTCAACTGGATAGACACAGTGTTTTGCTGTTTACGTCACGGGATCAATACGTTTGGTAATCCCTACCGAAGTCACATTGGAACAGTGGATCGGCTTTTGGCGAAGCTTGTTTTTGTTTGTTATGAGCTTTACAAGCCACGAAGACTTACGGTGGATTTCCGCGGAATCCGCAGCAGCCTCGCACTGGGAGAGAATATTGTAAAGGCTGCTGGAATGGGATGACCATTCCCACGCTTGATCGACGTTTTCTTTTTTCTCAACTATGCAGCATAGTGCGCTAGGTACACATGCGGAAACATTGCGCTGCCAGCTTTTTGAATGCCTCACGTGCATATCGGTTGGCTCCATGGCGTGCCCGCCGTCGCTTTTGGCATTCTCTGCTACATGAACGCGCATATAGTATCGACTGGTTTGTTCTATAGAAATATCTGTTGGTTTTTTTAAGCAAGGGAATGTGATTGATGGTTTTGACACATTTCGTTGTAGTTTTCGTGTCGCTCGGAGGAATAAACAATTGCTTAACCCTCCTGCGTTGTTCGGACCTTTTTCGAGCCAAAGTCTGATTTATATTCAGCCTAATCACACCTGTTTTGTTGTAGGGACATCGGACTTCTAGACGTCAATTTAATATACATTAGTTAATACGTATTTAATTTGTTCCGAAAATATGAATTACAGATCTTTAAAAATAATATAGTGCACACATAAGTCCTTCGGGTCCTTTTTGCCTTTCTTTGTTGAGAGTCGGAAGTCGAAACTTCTTTATTGAGTTTTATATGATAATTTGTGTGTTGAACGTAGAATTCAACTTGCATCCCTATCCTCTCTTACTTGAGACGTTTTTGTGTTATTAGGCATCCAATAGTGATTTTATCGGTTTCCTGGGTGTGTTGTGAATTGAGAAAAATTAGTTAAAAGTAACCCAAAGTACTTGAATCGTTTGAAAGAAAAACATTAAAGTAACAATACAAATTTGGATTAAATTTTGGTTTTAATCAATTCTCGGTGGGCTGAAAAAATTTTAATTAAGAATTCCGAAATTGTAGGCCATATTATTTTACTACCCCGTGTCTCAGATCTGAAAGAACCCGATGTTGCCAACAAGTCAACTTTTTTCCTTATATACTTATTTATTTCATGTAAAAGTACGGTTAAAACTGGGAGTGTGTCGTTCTATGTTGAGAAGTACAATCCGTGCATGTTTTCTTGGGCTCTGGGATCCTAATTCATATACATGATAAGTTGATATTTGGATTCAGGGAGCAACATATGTTTTTGGCAAAAATTAATAAGAAAATATTCGTTCCCTATGAACACCACGTTCTTTTAAACTAAAGTTACATAAATACATAACTTATATAAAAATTACGTTCTTTCGAAACTTATCGAAAGGCAAAATAATTAAAATTACTTAATGAACTTTCTCTATCTAACGGAGGATCTTGTAGAATCCAATATACTACGGAAGATATATGCATTTCCTTTCACTTTCTTGCCAGGTGTCACTAGGTACCCTATTTCTACGATTATAGACCGATTTTGTGTTTTCATTTTTCCTTATTCAAAATCCTTGAAAGAACAGTTTTGAGACATTCGGAAATGGAATCCACCATATCCAAAATGGAACATTGATGAATATATCATCAATAGTGGAAATATGCCCAAAAATATTCTTTTTGTTTTCTATATTCTTTTTAGCATTTGTGTTGAAAATGCGGAATGGGCGGAAGGTTTATGGGATGTTTAAAAGAATTTCAAGTTCGATTAAATTTTTTTTCAAAATTAGTGTCAATTGTTTATAATTTTAGAATGTTCGGATGCTCTCGTTACAAACAACATTGCAGATTCTGTATTGAATTGCATGAAGAATGTTCGTACTAAGAGAGGTTATTGTAATTCTGCGCAAATTTCGGCGATTTTTTGAGACGTACTCGTATTGTGGGCCCAGCGTTAGAAAAAATTGTTAAACCTTATACTCCTTACCTCCTATAAACCTTACCTCCGATATGTAGTCATTTACTTTCTCTAACATGTCGTGTAGTCAGAATCCGCATTTTGTGGGTCCTTAAAACTGAAATTTGGCTGAATTATTTTTTTCGTGTTTGTGGTCAACGGTATCGCCTAAACTTTTCATACGATTCCCTCCAAAATAGATGCTCTCCGATCGATCTGGTTGGACTGAACGTCCTGCTAAGTTGAAATAGGTATTTTAATCTTTGTTAGTACGTCACATGAAACCCCAACAACAATTTCTACCATTTTAAAAATTGTTTCCAAATATTTGGATTAATGTGTTTCCTCTGGTAGTCCTAGAAACGCTTAAAACGATGGCGTAGGTATCATTTACGTTAAACTATCTGAATATTAGAATATTCCAAAAGATAGAAATAATGTGATAATCTAAGTGCTTTTGGAGTATTACTAGTTCGGTACCATGGAGCCATTTTGCCTATAAAATGCGTTGGAGAAAGTTATTGACTACATATTGGAACAAGAATTATCCACTTTTGTGGTATCAACGACTCTCGAAACGAAATTTTTCTGCTGAAAATCGCCGTTTTTGATGCAGAATTACTTTACATTAGCTATACTACGTATATGGTATGCAATAATTTAAAAATAAATTAAAATTGAAATTGCGTATCGATATAATAATTGTAATTGTTAATTGTAATTGTTAATTGTAATTGTAATCAAATATTAATTGTTGAAAGTCATCTGGCGATTTGTTATAAAAATTTCGTTTAGGTATTGTAAGTGAATTTTTTATAATAATGTTATTACTGATATCTCACAAAAGATTTCTTCGTCGTGTATTGTAATTATAGGATCTGCATTGCACGAAAATATATTCCCACTCAAGAGTTGGGCCATTTTGGCAACAATCAGTGATTTTTAAATGAGTAAACGAGACAAGATCATCCTTTTGATCTCAATAAAGAGAGGCTACCGACAAAAACCAAGTGAATTGCTTTTGATTATGTTCCTTTGCTTTTTCCTGTTTACTAAACGTCTGAGAACTCTAGTATGTGTTTCCCTGGAATATTAGATCACACAGCGGGAATATGTATTCGCAAAAGATATGCGAGGAGCTGTATAAAGTGACTGAATTTGAAAGAATTCTGAGCCCGTAGCATAATGAAGTTAATTTTGTGTTCAATTCATTGATATAGGTATTTTATTTGATGTTTGAATAGAGAGACGCAGAATTGTTGTTACCAAACGTCAGCTAATTGCTTGTTCATTTTCAATGGCACATGCAGTTGTCCGTTTGACATGTAAAACTGCATTGGAACTGTTTTTCTGAGTATACGATTAATTTTTCACGAAACCGATTTAAAACATCTAAAACTGTCTTATTATTTTTCCTAATTTCCGCAATGAATATTCGTATTATCAGCGAACTTAACGTTCTCCTCCTTCCTCTAGTGAATGAGGGTACATCCTTCACGTAAAGAATAAAAGAACAGGGTGTAAAATCAAACCTGGCGGGTCCCCATATTTATTTGGCAATGAATCAGTGATTAATAGAAATTTATAATGTTTATTACAAAACAAATTATTTCTTTAATAAGATAAAAACTATAATTAAATGTGAGAATAAAGTGAAAGATGGAGAATAAATTAGTAATTCTGCAATGATGTATTCCTGTACTATGTTTTATGCACTTATTACATTGATTAGACATATAATTACTAGCATTCCTGTTATTTATATCTATTCAAAATATTGTACTATTATTTTAAATGAAACAAAAATATCCAGTCCTCCACGGTAGGTCCTTGACGAATCTTAAACCCAAGTACGTTCCCAAAAGCTCTGCTTGATAAATGCTTTGTGTGTTGTGGTGTAAATGTAAAAGCATCATCCGAGTGAAAATAACTGTAGGTAAGTTATCGTACCCGAGCAAATCGACTTCCGGGGCACCGTATATCACGCGGCGCGGTACTATATATCAGCGATGACGTCAGACCTACGCTTCCCGCAGCCGTGTCCGTAATAACGGCGCCGCCAAAAAATACGAGGCGTCGCGCTGCCCTCCCCCTTCCTCCCGCCCGCGTTCACGGCCCCCGACGTTCCGTCCTCTCCGCCCTAAGCCACTCGCCCCCTCCCCCGTGCTCCCCCTCGGGCGTCAGGCGTCCCCCTGCCCCCTCCGCCACCCCCGCCCAAGCGGGTGCGCTCTGCTTCCGACACATCGTTAGCGCCACCCGCCGCCGCCACCGCCGTCCGCATGCCTCCGTCTCCTCCCGTCCCTCTGTCCCCGCCCGCACGATTAGCCCCGCCCCGCCCCGCCCCGCCCCGCCCCGCCCCGCCCCGCCCGCGCGCAGGGAGAGGGCGGCCGCATGCAAAAACGCGACGCGCCGG
Source organism: Teleogryllus occipitalis (assembly GCA_011170035.1). Classification (NCBI taxonomy): domain Eukaryota; kingdom Metazoa; phylum Arthropoda; class Insecta; order Orthoptera; family Gryllidae; genus Teleogryllus; species Teleogryllus occipitalis. Next base: position 143,051 of record BLKR01001433.1, on the reverse strand, counting down.
ACCGTGGCGAAGGGTGAGGGTGAGGGAGGGAGCGGGGGCGGGGCCGCGGGGAAGCTGCGGTGGCGGCGCGGCCACGGCCGAGGCGTGAGCTGCGGTTCGCCCGCGCTGCGGCCTTCCCTCTGGAGCGCGCGGCCCCGGAGGCGCCTGCTTCCTCTGCTGCTGCTGCTGCTGCTGCTGCTGCAGTTGCGCTGGTGGTTGAGGTGGACAGAATTAAGATTCTCGCACATTGCGTGACCGAATTTTTTTCTTATTTTTATAATAGCATTATTATTATTATTATTATTATTATTATTATTATTATTATTATTATTATTATTATTATTATTGTTATTGTTATTATTTATTAATATGATTGACCATTGTTGTGATTATTATGATTAATATGATTATTGTGATTATTATTATTTAAAAAATAATTACGAAATGAAAACGTTTCAATAAAAATATCAAAACATGAGTACGAAAGCATGCTTTCCGGAATTATTTTCCCAAATTCCGTGAGTCTACAGACAACTCTGAAGAGAATACATTTATTATAGGAAATGGGTACAAAATGTTAACAATTGAATGAAGGCCATTGAAGATACGAGTAAAAATAAAAAAAAACTTACCCAAGTAGCGTGGGTAACACTTAAAAACAGACTAGTATCTAAGCGTAAGAAATAAAGTTCATCGCCATCATTAGCAATCGATTTGTGAGATGGGAATAAGATTGGGGTAGAGGAAGAAGTTCAAGGAAAGTAGTCAATAAAAATATTCAAAATGGAACCACCTTTTAAATGAAAATGCTCAGTAAGTCAGCCGAGTAATGGATAATGTAGGGACTCTAGGATCGGGCAAACCGTTACGGTAGAGCCTACCAAAAATAGAGAGGACCAACGTAGCATCCGCTTTCATTTTAAATCCGCCACCGCATTTGGTGTGAGCGGCGGCAGCGGCGGTCTGCTCCGCGTCCCAGCGGGAAACCCCGTCACGCGCTCCGGGCCAAAGCCGGCGGCGGCGGTGGCTTGTGCCGAGCGGGGTGAGGTGGGAGGAGATGATGGGGGGGGCGCCGGGGAGAATGCGCGCGGGGGAGGATGCCCGAAGCAGCGCGCGGGGGGGACGGCTGGCGCGTCGAGGCATCTGGAGGAGACGGCCGCCTCCGCCCCCGCCGGCCTCGTCGCCAACCAGCATTTTTGGCGTGGACGCGGTGGCGGTCGGCGGCGGGACGGGCGTTGCTGTTGCTGCTGCCCCTGCCGCCGCCGCCGCCGCCACCGCCGCCGCCACCGCCACCACCACCGCCACCGCAGAACGTGGTCTCCAGCGGCGTCAAAGAGGGCGTTGAAAATACGACGAGCGACAGCCCACTCCGCTGAAAAATTAGTGCCTTCGCTTTTAACGACGTGCTGTATTCATATTAGGTTGTTTCAACCATTCGCGGCGCGCGGCGCGCCCGCCGAGTCCGGGAAAGATTGCGCAGGCTGATGGAAATACTAAGAATCCGACCCATTTCCACTCGGGGAAAGGGATTTGAAATGATTCTGTGTTGGGTGGATAATTGAATGTCGCCATGTCTCTGCTTTAGTGATAAACCGTTCCTTCAAAGTGCTTTCGTAAGTAAATTTCTGTTGTCAAGTACGTTGGTTTCTTTTATTACTTTTTTATTTCGTAAAATACGATTGTATTCATGGCACATACACGTAAGGAAACGCAAGAACCATTATCATTGAAATTTGGCGCCACTTTCTTCCTACTGTAATAAAATTAATTTTGATCCTTTTTTGCGTACTGAACATTTATGCTGTTCGTAAGATATAGCGGGTCCATAGCTTTTTTGCAAAATTCATGAGTTGTTTCTGGAAATATCATTATTATGGGACAGTTAACTAACTTATCATTCTTCTTGTTGTGTGGTGAAAATAGGAATACTGGCGGCAGGACATTGTAAAATAACGCGGATTCCCGACCAAAGATATTTCAGTTGCCTTTTGTTGATTGGATTTCACCCGTGGAATGCTTCATCAACCTCTTTCTGCAATCAGTCATTGACCTCGTCATATCAGCTCACTGATCAGCCATTTGGTTATCAATCGACGAAAAGAGAAAATAGAGAAGTAAATCAGAATAATGAAGTATGAAATGAGACCGCTAATAGAAGTGTCACGGGTAATATATTGAATTTTATATATGTAGTAGTGAATCGAGTTACGTATAACTCAAAGATAATTTACATGGATTCAACTACTCGTATATTTCAATGCTGGACGCTCTACGAAGTAGTGGCTAGAACTCTTTTTGGTTCAGATATTGAGCGTTTCTGCGATACGAGAATCACAATTTTAGGGGTAAGTGAAAAAGTTGATAACCCACATTGTAGTGAAAAATGAGTATTCGACAGTATTATGTAGTAAAAGGGGAGATAATTTAGTACCAAATAGCTTCCCAATCTGTTGTTCGGTCAATGAAAAAAAACGTAATACAAAAGGACAAAAGCTTATTTCCAATATGGTTGACGGACCGACACGTGCTCATTCGTGCTGATCTAATATATTAGAAATTTGTTCCCAGAGAATGTGAATCTGATTACACTAAAGCGGTTGAGAATGAATTCGTATGTTACATTTATAACTTGTGCTATGGAAAAATCGGAAATAGTGTATGCCTGATTTCTAACAGCGCTAATGAATTTGGTACTGAATTTCATTCTTTAAAGAAACATAAACAATAATAATAATAATAATAATAATAATAATAATAATAATAATAATAATAATAATAATAATAATAATAATAATAATAAAAATAATAATAATAATAATAATAATAATAATAAAAATTGAACTCATTTCAAGTGAAGTAACTCATTTAAATGATAAATCATTAACTTATTAGTTGTCATGTGACATCACAGAACGGAGCTATCACGTATTTATTTCCGATGCTTGCCAACCTAACACACTTTGAGGCTTGCAAACCAAACATAGTTCACGTACCTTTCGTGAATGAAAATACACAAACAATATTTTTTTGTAATATAAGAACTCATAAGGGTGCTTGGAACAGCTGCAACTGCCAATCTCTTTTGTCCTTTTATTTTGATATCGGCTATTTTGCAACTGGGCGACGAAGTGTCATCAGCAAGGGACAATGAAGTTGACAGCGACAATTTTTGAAATTGCAATTTGTAATTTTCAATGCTTTGAACGAGGAGGCTGGCGAGAAAATCTCTCCTTCCAGCTAGCTGGTCGTTTAACTTTTTAATATAACTTCGTGGAAATTGTAATCGGACGGTGTAATTTTTCCACATGAATAGTTTTATGTACGTACATTTGGTCTTATGAATCAGGCACAATGATAGCAGTGGCGACGAAATGGAGGTAGATGTATTTTTGCTTCAATGAATTTTTAATTTTTTTACATTTATTTTATTTTATGTAGCATTATTTCTGTGCATGGAATGATATGACACTTAGGATGAGAACATTGATATCACATTATTAAACAGTTTATACATTTGTCTTAAATATCATTGTACAAGTTTATGCCCTTCAAAAAATCGAGAAACCGACTGCATTGTTCTGTCCTTTAGTACTCTTGACATGTCATTATTGACACCATGTCTCATCCGGTCAGCCTCAAACCTGGGGCACAGAAATAGATGGTTAATAAACATAGAAACATTACTTACATTACACAAAACAACCGTTTTGCGTATGATCAGATGAGCATGTGTGAGCTTGGTGTGGCATTTTCTGCATCTAGTTAACACAACCTGGTCAGCTCTGCAGAAGGATGTGGCTGGATTATAATCATCGTATTCACGTATACTTCTTAATTTGCAGCGGGCGTTGTTATTCCATTCCTGTCGGTTCAATTCTTGTAGTTTTCTCTTGATGGTGGCGTGATAGTCCTGTAGTATTATAGAACGGTTACTTCGTTCATCAAGTTGTGACGCCTCTTTTGCGGATCTGTCTGCCACCTCATTCTCAATGATACCCACATGAGCCGGGATCCATCCAAAACCAAATCTTTTTACCTTTAATGTTCGAGTTCCTTATCGTACTAACATGTCCAAAGCTAGCGGATTTCCTGAGTGAAAGGCATTTCTAATCGTCGACAGAGCCAATTTGGAGTCTTTTACTATCAGAAATTTGTGTTCGTTGTCTTCGAGAATGTAGTCTAGTGCGGTGATGATAGCGTATAACTCGCTGGACAAAACTGAGTATTTGTCGGGCAGTTTGCATGCGATTACTCTTGTTGACGTTATAGCCGCCCATCCCACCGAGTTGCGAGTCTTCGAGCTATCTGTGTATACTTTGTTGTAATTCTAATATTTGGCAATTTCTTCTCCTATTCTCGCTCATATCTCGTGATTGTGAGTTTTTGACTTCTTAGAATTGTTTGTCAGCTCCTCAGCTTTTATGTCCTGTATAGTCCATGGAGCATGGTCAGTGATACTGATAGGTTTAAGTGGGGGGATGGTTTCTGATATTGTGCTTAGTATTTGTATTGCCCGTACAGTAATGCTTCAAGGAATTGTGGGCTGACATAATCCTATGTTAGCGACGTTTGTTTTCAACATACATCAGGAATTTACTATGAACTGGTCGATAATTTTCTCAGTTGTAAGAGTCAACAGTAAGTCATTTATCCAATGTTATGTACTACTTCCAGACTGATCATCGAGTCAGCTACAAGTCGCTGCTCGTTTGCCATGATGATGATCCCAATGTGACCCCCAAAAAATTGTAGGAAATAAATATATGTGGTAATTATAAAAATACGCCTCCTTCATCGAGAAGGTTTTTTGGATAAAAAGTTTTCAAATCTTCGTATTTAACTTAAGGAAAAATGATGAAATTTTTCAAACCATTAAACACTCACACCAGGAATCGAGCCAAATTTCCCTGCTTTACATCCTGGTGCTTTTACCATTAAACTACCGAGACGACACTATTATATTTCCTACGTTATTGATTAAATCCAAATGGTGCTGGAGTAGAAACAATGATTGTCAAATACATGGGCAATAAACGGGGTCATGAAAATGGATGCGTTGCTCGTCTCGTTAGTTTTGTAGTTAAGAACTCCGGCGTTAACCAGGGAACCCGTGTTCAATTCCCGACCAGAAATACTTATGATTTGAACAAAATGGATTATTGTTTTATGTTTCTGGATACATCAACCCCTGTGGTCATTCTTAGGCAGTTGTCTACGCTCTCGACATGTGTGGTAGTGTAGTGCATGTAAGTGTGTGTGTGTGTTGTGTGTGTGTGTGTGTGTGTGTTTAAGGAAGGAGGAAATATTGCCAGCGATCCATGGCCTGTTTGTTAGGCTACTGCTCCGGCATTCGCCTGGTGATGATCAGAGAAACCAAGGAAAACCATCGATCAGCCAATTCTCCTTCAGACAGCGGCTGAATTAGACCTACCTATTTAATATCGAAAATCTTCCCACGGTCGGGACTTGAACTTTTGTACCTCCCGATTAGGGGCTCCGCAGTGATATCAATTAATGCCCTGGGCTACGTAAGTTGGCTTGAAAAATATGGAGTACGAAATCCTGTTAAGTATGTGGGGCTCTCTCGTGGCACACAGCGAAGTCGCTAGCCTTTGAACAGTGAGGTGCGGGTTCGATTCCCGTCGAATCTCATGTGAAATTTGTTCCAACAAAACAAGTTTGGCCGCTTCACAAGGGCTAGTCCAACCCCTGTAAAGTGTTCTAAACCTTACCCCTTTCCTAATTCCTTCCCAATTCTGGCCGCTGGGTAGTGATGCTTGGACGCGTGAAGTAAGAGGCGCGTATGCGGAGATGCTACCTGGTGGTCCTCTTTGGCAACTGACTATACGAGACAAGACATAAAAATACAGAAGGACAGATATTAATGCAGGATTACTCCGTGCTCAACGCTCGACCAGGGGCGAAGAGACACGTTGCGCCGAAATTTTAGGGTTAAGGCGCAACGAAATTTTAAAAAAAGTAGTACCATAGACACGTCAATGATATTTACTGTAAAACTCATTTACTGTGTAATCGATTAAATCCAAGCGGCGACAATGAGTGGAATAGTTTCTGCACATTGGTCATCTATTACGAAACGGCCTCGTGCAATTAGGAATTAGAAAACTTATATGGAATTAAACACTTAAATATTATTGGTTGGAAAACAGTTGCTGCTGGTAATCTTGAATAGAGCAATAATTATTTCAGAGGTGTTCTATATTTATAAACCTGAATTTGTATTATTATATTTATAAACGTGAATTAATTTGCCCCACGTGTCCGTTGATTTTGTCTGTTCTGTTTCGTTCTGTTTGTAATTTTTGGCACAAAAATAATTCTTTACTAACCTCTGGAGCACATAGAACTTCATTCTCAGTATACAAAATTAACATTTCCTAAAGTTTACTAATTAATTTTTTATGTGTTGTATGCTTTATAGAATTCTTTGTTGTTTACAGTCAGTACATCTTTCTGTTGTTGATCGCTTTCTCATTACTTATTTTTTTATAAATTGAACCCCTTCAACGTCTTGATTATTTATTGTGGTGTATTGTTTGAAATGCAGCTCCGGATTCTCATTTGTTATTTCGCCTCTTCTTTGTTATGTTAAACTAGTGGCGCTACAACAGAAGTTACTTTATGGAAATATTTGTAAAGGCTACGCAATGTTATAATACTATATGAACCTGAAAAAGTGATTCCAAACAGCAAAAAATTAGTCTCCGCGCCGAGATTCGAACTCTGGATAGAGCTAACGCGCCAGGCATGTTACTCCTACACCAGCAGCCGCGATGATAAACTCAATCTTCCCGGTATTTCAAAAAATGTGTTCATTTGCATTTAAAATTTTCAAAAATTCCCCTATTAATTTACGTTATTTCAAGATCCAGTTTTAAAACACAGATTTAAACAAAAAATTATGGAAAAAATCTGTTATTTCTATAGGGGTTTTGCAATGCTATTTTTTGTTTGTTTGCAATTTTCGAAAATAGTGAGAGTTTGCCGAAAATGGGACCTGCAGCATTTTTAAGCGCCGAATAGTCAATGTAAAGAAAAAAAATTGAGCGATTTTTATTAAATAGTTGTTTAAAAATTGCCTATATTCCACGCAAAATTGCAGGACTGCGACACATTTCTGAAAAATTGTGCAGTAACTTATTTGAAGTTATGTATTTGAAAGAAAGATTTCATTAAGGAAAGAATATTTATCTTCGATATTGTAGTTGTAGGATGAGGCTGACAACATTTTGAATTTTTGCAATTTTCGAAAATTCAGATATTTCAACGAGAACGATACCTTCACTCTTTTTGTGAGCGTATTTTACGGTATCCAAGGTCATCAAACTCCAATAAAAATAAATTGGAGCCAGTTTTGAGAAAAGTTTGAAAATGTTTTAAGTATCCCCCCCAAAAAAACAGTTTTAACTCGCAATACCGTGAGATTGTCCAGTTCGATCGGAGAACATGAATTTTGGAGCAAATCGTGTGAAAAGTTTAAGCGCTAGAGTTGACCACAGACGGACGGACTGACGGCCAAAAGACGTGTTGCCGTCAACTTTTTTTCGATTTTAAGAACCCACATAACCTGGATACTGACTCAACGAAGTGTTAGAGAAAGTAATTTACTTCTTTCAGAAACACAATGTCTAACTTTACTTTTGGGGGATTCTCTCGGTTCTGTTACCAGTTTGGAAGCCATGAGATTATGGAGGCTTCAGTTGCTTAGTGACCTTGAGCAACATCGTAGTCCGGAGACGAAGGCTGGGAGTTAGTGTCACGCATAGGTCTGACGATTTTTTACTGTCACTGTTTCCACATTTCTCGTCGCACATTTCTCCGACGCATCTCTCGTTGTAGTCTATTATTGATTCGCACCAGATTCCTCCTGAGAGGGTCCATTGCGCCCGCGCCAGAGCAAATGAGCGCCAGAAACAGACATCTATATTTGGGAGCCGCAGGGGTGGCCTAGATCAGTGCTGCTCAGATACAAATTTTGGCGCCAGACTGCCCCCAGCGACCCGCTTCTGTGGCAGTTCCTTTCGCAGTTCGCCAGACTAGAGCCAATCGCCCTCTAGCGCCTCCCGCTCTCCGTAGGGCTGTCTCAACAAGCAGCGAGCCACACCGCTGACCCGTAGGTACGCGCTGCGCTAGGGCAAGCCAAGTGATCCGCCTAAGGCTAGTAACACACGGGCGTCACAAAACGTGCGTTGTTGACGTTCGTTAATTTGACGTCCATTGGTTGGTAGACCACACGGGTACAACAGATCCCGTGCAACACACGTCATATGTCCAGTGTAGTCCAATGGCCTTGTACTAGCAAATATGGGTGCCACGAAGATAGCAATTGTGCGATACATTGGAATGAAACTTATAAACTAAAAGAGGTGGTGGTTCATTCAATTAATAGCGATCAACTTTTGAAGGAAACATTTTACTTCCTCTTTCAGAAATTATCCAACTATGGTGAGAATTTTTTCAGTTTTTTTCCAATTGTCTGAGCCGTCATTGAAACAATAGCTTTCAAAACTACCTGGTCATATTATATGGCAAGATTGCAATGTGAGGAAGAAATGTTTGTGTGTGTGTAATTCATTAATTCAACTTTCAATGTCGATTCTACTCATTTTGTGAATGGAAAAATGTACACGGATTGTTCAATGCGTTTCAACGTACGTCGCTTGTACTCAGTGTGTTGTGCATGGTACGAGTTCATAAGAAGGTTCATCATGCGTCAAGAACATTCTAACCGCTAACGAACGTTGCCTGCTACGCGACAGATGTTGTTGGCGACGGACGTCACTACAGCGCGCTAGTATGCCACAATCCGTATGCGTTTCTGCTGCGCTACGACGGACGCACTTTAACGCCCATCATTGACGCTCGAGTGTAGTTTTCTAAGCAGATCGCAAGCCGACGGCACATCGGAGGCGAATGAAACTCCTGCTACTCAATCCCGACGAGACTACGACGACCCGTGAGAGAATGGGATCTTGACGCTGGACGAAAAGACGATGACCCCTCCCCTCTCACCCCTCGCGAAAGTTGATGGATCCATCGGTAAGATGAGAGAAACGCTACCCGAAAAAGAACGGGACATGGCAGTTGCTGTTGGAGCAGTTGCTGCATATTGACGAAATATCTCTCTGTGGGCGATTGTGCCGACCAAGTTGGCATGAGGAACATACGTAACACTTTTGGTGAGAATTGGTGTACATGTATACTGAAGTAATTTGTAACGAATAAAGGTTTATAAAAAGTGCACCTTTTATACATTCTCTCTTTAAAAAAATCCCGATTTAAAGAAACAAAGGAATTATTTTCCTTGCACTGTGCTTGGAGAAGTCGTCGCGAACTACTTTCTTTGATAAAAGCAGAAGGCCCCGTAAATTGCGCTGACACACAAGCGTCAGTCGATTCGGAAGAACTGAATACAAGCGTATGGACATGTTGGCAACGTACTTCGGAAATTGGCTCGAATCCCTCCATATCAAAGGTAGATAATACCGACACGATTATATATAGTTACTGAGTAAACATTCACACGCCCAGACATTCTGAATCGAACTGTTGAGTGCCTTCGAAGGCGAATAGCAGACAGTATCACAAGAAGCCCACGCAGCAATCTCATATGGCTGAACGTTAGGTCTGGTCACTTTCTTTGCATCGTTCGGAGGGTATATACCTCTGTGGCCTGTAAACGTATCGCTTGACAGTGTAAGTGCTGAGAATATTGGCTGCTTCTTTGGATTTGTTACTGGTCTTGTCGCCTAATTAATTTTTCGGACGATAACTGAATAAAGGAAGTTCCAAAGAAGGAACTATTGAGTGTCCGGTCAGAATTCTTACTACACCCGAGCTCTTTCTGTTAACTAATGGGAAAGGTCAGAGCACACATTTATTTGTTTACCGTAGGGTTTATGTTATGGTGAACGAACAATAGCTTGATTCATTTTGGACTTATCATAATTCACCTTTTATTCGAGTAACTTTATAATCATCCATTCTGTGCAAAACAATGGCAAAACACTCCTATGAACACATGCCCAGGAATACGAAGGCCTAAACATAGATCTCAATACTTCCATAACCTCGATAACTTTATCATCTTAAGAACATTGTATGAATGGAGGTGCTTCGTTCCACGAATCAAATTTCAAACTCAGTGTTTCATTTTGGATATGCTTTTCGAAGACGAGTGCGCTTTACAGGGTTATTTATCTTTATTTCTTTGCGTATCTCGATACCGATTTTTTTTTCATTTATTGAATTTGGATGAATATTACAAGTTAGAAAACAACTATACATCTGCAACTTTTATCTTAAGTTAACTTATGCACTAACACAGGAGGACGGGTACGACTATGGGTTCTCTAATGAGGGTTTAGTTCCGAGCATTTTCTTAGGAAGATGTAAAACGAATATCTGTTTTTAATTCTGGTTTTGTAAGAGGAGTTTCTAGCTAGCGTGGATGTTAATGGTGCAGGGATTTATTATATGTTGCGGGAGAAGTTAGTTGCGAGATGAATAATCTGGTGATTGATTGGATCCAGTTTGAATTCTTTATGAAGTTGGGAAATGGATATGAACCATGGTGCTCCTGCAATTGTACAAAGCAATTGATTTAATATGGTTTTTGAACTTTTTGATATTAGATGTAGCGGCGTTAATTCAGATTGGGGTTGCATGGTAGAACGTAATATAGAGTTGAAAATAGCTACCGCAGAATCAAATAATTAAGTGTTTTTTAAAATTAATTGTGTGATTTGAAATAATTTTACATTGCATTGTGATACTTTGACTTCAACGTGCCTTTTCCAGTTTAGTTTAGTGTTTAGTAGTAGGGATACCAGCACATACAAGATTATATACAATTTTAATGCTTCCCTCATCGATATTGGTTCTCTTCGCAGTGGAATTTCTTCTGCAGAAATTTGATGAATGATATATACCTGCTTTATCGCCGACGACTGCATCTTCGGCTTCACCGCTTTCAAACTGTTTTACGAAAGCACATTTAAATTGTTATAAATGCGAGACACGAGCCCTGTGACGACGACCAACTTGCTTCACTGGAAATAAAAAGATTAATCGGTGCGACCAGGCACTAACGTTTGTTTCTTTCCCTTTTCCTCCGGAAAAGAATAACAATGGAATAGTCTGCTCCTCCGTGACCTGATATCTTTTAAACTGGTAATAGTTTGTGCCAGAATCTCCTTTCTTTCAGTGATAGCTTCGCTTCAGCGACAATTGCTTCACTTCATAGATTTTATGGGCAATGCAATAAACATGAAGAATGAGAATCGTATTTATTTGAGAGAATGAGTACGATAGAGAATAAATACGCAATTTCACTGTTATTGTGACATTTGTGGTTTTCAGAATATACACTGAAAATGTACAAGTAGAATATAATTTGTGACGTAAAATATCTCCAAACACCGTATTAGCACGGGGGACTAGTAATGCGGGAATAAAGCGAGGTAGAGTTTTGTTGTATTAGATTAAATTAGAAAAATTACTATACAGAATTTTCGTAGATAAACCTCTGTGCGGTGTATGGAACAATCTATATTACTAAAACATTACGATTTAGTGATTGCATAATACGGCTTGTGCACGTCAACGCATTGCGAGTTATCGCTTCGGCCACACAGATATATGCCAATAATAGATGTGAAAGGGCTTCATCTCTTCATGAATTGCAACAATGGATAATGAAGTATTGACCATGTCAACTTAAATAAGCACGTTTATCTAAGTTAGATTATATGTGTCCTTGGTTACTGTGATGTCAAATTAACTACATTATGCAATCTCATTCCCAAATCATGTGATGTCAAATTAGCTACTTTATGGTATTTCAGTTCTGAATCATAGTTGAAATAAACACCTCAAAGTACATTTTCATGGATGTTTTCAATCGGTTCACTTTTCACGAGTGATTTTATAGTTACTTGAGGTATGAAACATTAGTTTCATTTATTTTTTCCTATTTTTTTAAGCTTTCAGATCTTTCGTCAGTGACTTTATTATACAAAAACTAAACTGTCCTCACCGTTCATCATTACTTTCCGTAATTGTTTCTTCACATAAAAACATAAAGCAGAATTTCATTTAATAGTACTGTCAACCGCATCTAAATCTCGTGTATTTCTTTCAGTTTTTTATTTCTTATCAAGTTCCTTGTTCTTAGAGTGTAATTTAATTTATTATCAATCACATTTTCTCATGATTTATTCCATATCTTCGAGATTCGCGAGACTCACAAGATTCGAAACTCTATTATGATTCAGATTAAAATTCATATTCATACTCGCGATAAACGCAAGATTATCCCACATCATGTAGTTAATAGTTTTATTTTCCATATTAATATAATTAACGAAATAAACGAAAATGTCAAAGGTGATCGTCTCGAAAGAAATAGGTCCAGGCACGTCATTGTCCTCTTCTGCCGGAATGATCTCCGCCTGTTTGTAAATGGACGAATGGTACACAGTATCTCAATTCGCAGCACGACGGTTTCGCTCGATTGCTCGCGCGGGCGTCGGCGCGGGCGTCGGCGTGGGCGTGGAGCGCGGGTGACTGCGGTGAGGAGTCGTTGGGCGTGGATTCGGGTCAACAGCTCGGGAGGTCGCCGGAAGATAGGAGGCATTTGCGGGTTTACACTGGCACCCTCGCGCCACGGCGTCACGGGAGAACTACTCACGCTTGGCTGCGCAGAAAGAGGTGGAAGTCCTATAAAACTTACGGGCCGTAAGCTGAAAAGGGCACCGCGGGAAGCGGGAGCGGAGCCGTGGAGGGCGCGGAGCGGAGGAGGGCGCGCGAGAAGAAATGGGAAACGTGGGGAAGGACGGTAGAGGGCGAGCCTGTGGGATGGCAGTCTGAGGGGCCGACGTAGGGAAAGGGGTGGTTGGGATTGAGAGGGGAAGGTGTGGGTATGGAGCTGAAAAAGGGAAGATGACGGAACGTGGCGGGGCGGTGAGATTTGATCGAGAAATGACATGGAGAGAGGCAAAGTCGATGTCGATGTCGTGTTGGAGCGAGGGAGGGGCGGTGCAGTGCGGTGCGAGAGCGGGGCGGGGCGGGGCGGGGCTGGACGAGAGAGGGGTGGGGTGGAGCGAGAGAGGGACGGTGCGGAGCGAGAGGAGAGCTGTGCGGAGCGAGAGAGGGGTGGGGCGGAACAAGAGAGTGGTGATACGGAGCGAGAGAAGGATGGGTGCGAAGCGAGAGAGGCGGTGTGGAACGAGAGGGGGCAGGGCAGAGCGAGAGAGGGGCGGTGCGGAGCGAGAGGGGGTGAGGCTGAGCGAGAGAGGGGTGGGACGCATCAGGAGAGGGGCAGTGCGAGAGAGGGTAGTGGGGAGCGAGAGAAGGGCGGTGCGGAGCGAGAGGGGGGCGGAGCGAGAGAGGGGGCGGAGCGAAAGAGGGGCGTTGCGGAGCGTGAGAGGGTTGGGGCGGAGCGAGAGAAGGGTGGATGCGGAACGAGAGGGAGTAAAGCAGAACGAGTGAGGGGCGGTGTGGAGCGAGAGGGGTGGGGCGGAGCGAGGGAGGGGCGGGGTGGAGTGATAGAGGGTGGGGGAGAAGCGTGAGCGGGGCGAGAGAGAGGCAGGACGTTGCAGGAGCGGGACGGATCCAGAGAGTTAGAGTGGGCGGAGCGGGTCGAGAGCGGTTCGAGAGCGGGGCGGAGTGAGAGCAGAGCGGGCGGGAACGGAAGAGCGACGGGGAGAGAGTGCGACAGTGCAAATAGCCAGAGGCAATAGCATAGCGGGGCGGGACGGTGTAGAGATGGAGAGTTGAGATCGGGAGCGTTAAGGCTGAACGGGGCGGGTAGGGCGAGCACGGTCAGGAGGAAGAAGCGTCGACGCGAAAGGAACACTTCGAGCTGGAAAATGAGCGCGGATGATATGAAGGGCGCGGGGGTGGAGTCCAGCCTTTTATTGTTAGAGGAAGAAGAGAGCGCGGTTGCCACCGGGCGGTTTGGTCGCGGCCATTGTACACAGCCGGTCTGTTAGCTGGAGAAAGAAAGGTCTTCGGCGCGGAAGCGTAAGGGAAGCGGGGCCACGGCCGGCGGAGGCTCTGGGTAATGGTGATAAAGGAGAAAGAGGAAGAAGCTAACAGAGTGCTCGTACCTGGATATGAGACGATCCACGGAGCCATTTGGAATGTTGTGTAGATATATAGTAGCATTACAGAATACGGCCGTCGTCGCCGCTGGCTGTCTTATTCCGGGAGGTCACAGGGTCGCGAATATTGTACTAGGCGTCTACGAATAGTTTCCCTTGAGGATATTTTTGCGCTTAGTCGCCGTACGTGCGAGAATGCACTATGACTATGCGCAAAATTCGTCACATCCCTTCCAGATATTTCTTAAAATGAGACGTAAATATGAAGAAATACTTATTAAGTATTAACATTGAGTCATCAAATTGTAAAGAGTGCTTTCGTGTCTCATTCTAAGGATCTGGACTCGTGAGTTATTTCATAACCAACTTATGCTTACAGTATCATCGTAAAATATTCCACTCTACTTCATTTTAATCTCTGACTTCTTTGAAAGGGAGATCAAATTTTGAAGAGGGAAGGAAAGAAGAATACACAGTACATCTGCCATAAATACGACTGGCTTTGTAGCCATATGCAAAAATAAAAAATGCGAATGAGGGGAAAAGATTCATATCCATGTGGTGTTGCGTGCATATTTAGGGCTAATATAATGCGGTTTATTAGAAAACCCCCACAAATTCTTACAATTTCCTTTGTGCGAGTCTAGTAATAAAAAAACAGACTTTCAAATTTTATTTTTATACCTTCACGTTCAGGGTTCGCATTATAACTCTCCCCAAGCTTTTGCAGAAACCAATGATTTCTTTGAGATGTCCTGCAAAGGTATTCGAATAGTGATTAATTAGTTTTATGTGACATGAGTGTACGAATTAGCAATGAACAGGAAGTATTTTCGGAGAAAGGGCGAATGCTAGAAAATGCAAATATGCTGTTTTCAACAATGATAGTAAGAAATTGGTGGAATAATGCGAAAACTTTCATCTTAAAAATTGTAAATGGTAACAATAAACAGTATACGGAAGGTGAACTCAAGTTTGTTAGTGACAGCGAAGATTGTGTAAGAGATAACCTCACTTTCTCTCGCGAGAAAATAAATAATATAATGAATTTTGTGATGGCAATACGTGCCGAATCAGACGATTGGCACGTGTGCGTTCAATTAACACTTACAATTAGCGCTTCTAAACATCACCCGACTTCGGAAGAGACGAGAAGGGCAGGAAAGGCGAAAAGAGGTATTTGAAGGGTCATTTCTTAATACTGCAGGACGGGCGTTTGCTGGTCAGCCACCAGAGAAGCAAACAAAAATTCTAGAAATGAATCTTTACCACGCGGCAACGTCCATGCGGTGGTGAGGAAGAGGGGCCAGAGTATTGACCCATTGGTGGTTTAGTGAGCCGTGTTGCAAAAGCAGGCAAGAAGTAATAATGTCGCATATAAAAATTCGGAGCGTAGATAGGGTTGAAAAAAAAAAGTTAGTCCCTTACATAGGCAGTATGAAGCCACAATGAAGGAAGTGAAAAACTTTTGACAGGAGAATAATGCAGCAGGATTGAGGCTTTTGAAAGGAACAATAATATTCAATCAAATTAGGACTTTATCAGAACTCTGCGTAGTAAACTAAATGCACAAAATTAAATTACTGCAGACGCGGGAGTGCGTCTGCAACAGAGGAATTTACTTTCTACGACCGCATTTTGCCTGAACTAAATAAACCTGTTACTCGAGATAAAGTGGCCGGTAGCGGTAGCTCAGTGCATCAACTGATGTCACAGCAGTGCTTTTGACCGGGAGGTTCTAGGTTCGGGTCCTGACAGCGGCAGAATTTTCGACACTAGCAGAATTTTCAGCTAGGTCGAATTCAGTCGTTGTCTGGAGGAGAATTCTAGCGGCCGGCTGCTCTAATCGGTAGTTTTCCGTGCTTCCTCCGATCAACACCAGTCGAATGCCGGAGCAGTACCCTACCAAACGAGCCATGGACCGCGCGCGATCTTTCCTTCCTCTCTCTTGCCCTATCCTCTCCCCTTACACACACACTTACACTAACATGCACTACACCACCACATATTCCGGGACATCGGTCGGGAGCTTAGAGCTTCTCCCGTCTGGGGCGGTGCCCCGCTGGTGAGGGAGTCCTGGTTGGGGGAATCCCCACTAGCCGACGGTAGGTCGGCGCCGGATCTCTCCATCCAGCGGTGGAAGATCACCGCCATCTCCCGAGAAAAACATGCACTACACTAACGGGACTAATGACCAAAGCAGTTGACGCACCCGGAAACACGAAAAAATCAATCGAGATGAAGTGAATAGGGTATTCTACTCACGAACAGCAGAAAATCCGGCGGCGCCGACGACATTCCTACAAAATTTATGACGGAATTTTGGAACACATATTTAAAGAGTATTCTGAATTTGACTGATTGCATTTTAGATTCAGGATCGTAGCAAGAAATATGGAATATAACTCTCATCCAACTGGTATTTACGAACGAAGGGGATACGACAATTGCCCCAACAATTACCGTGGCATTAGTCTCGTACCAGCGCTAAGAAATTTATTTGGTAAAATTCTTAATGGTCGTCACAGTGAATTGACTGAAAAATACAGTGAAATCTAAAAATCGCGGGCAGGTTTTAGGAGAGTTTTCGTGACCTCTGAAAATATTTTTGTATTATAGATGCTAGTAAAAGGGCACTTTCATGTAAACGGGAGTATTTGTACTGAAGTTTTGTGGAGTTCGAAAAACTTTTGGTTCAATTATTACTTTATAGCTGAAACGAATTAGGCGTCTCACGTAAAGCTTTAAATATGCTGTAGAGCATGTTCAGAGAACAAATTTTTGCGTCAAGTGTGGCGACGGAAGGGCAACGCAAAAAATAAAAAAGATAGGGTTGACCTTTCTCCATTATTTTTTATTTTGTTTATAAACGATTTAATGACATGGGTACAGGGAGCGTACACGTCTATGCTAAATGTTGATGATTTGGAAATTCGTGCATTATTGTACATAGATGATTTAATTCTATGTTCGGAAACTATTTATGGCTTAAAGAGTAGTTTATACATCCTAGAAAGTTAAATTACTGAGAGAGGTGTCTCAGTGCTTCAATTGATGTCACTGCAGTGCTTCTGACCGGAAAGTCCTAGGTTCGAGTCCCGACCGTAGCAAGATTTTCGACACAAGCTTGTCAGCTAAGTTGAATTCAGTCGCTGGAGGAGAATTGTAGAGGCCGGCTGTTCTGATTGGTAGGTTTCCGTGGTTTCTCCAGGTGAATGCCGGAAGAGTACCCTAACATACGGGCCACGGACAGCGCGGGATCTTTCCTTCCTCTTCCTTGTTCTATCTTCACCCTTACATACACTTACACTAACATGCACTACACTATCCCATATTCCGGGAGACCGGTCGGAAGCTTAGAGCTTGTCCCGGCTGGGGCGATGCCCCACTGGTTGGAGATCTCTGGTTGAGGGAAATCTCGCTAGCCGACGGTAGATTGGCACCGGATCTCACCATTCACCGGGGAAAGATCACTGCTACCTCCCGATGAAAAAACATGCACCACCTCTACGGAAGTAAAGACCTCGGTAGTTGACGTGCCCGGAATCACTAACAACCAACTAACCAATCGAAAGTTGTATAGACGCATGGGAATTATAAGTAAATATTCTGAAAAACAAAACTGTTGTCTTCAAGAATTGTTATATTTGGGGTAACATAGGCATTGTTTGCGCAGGATGTGCTCCATCGTGTAAAAATATTTGCGTATAATGCTACAGCATTTCTCATGAAAAGGGAATGGAATAGTCACAAAGTTGCGATCCAAAGTTAAGGACGAAGTGCGCTCAACGAAATCGTTGGCGCAGTGCGCTCAGAGCCTGACTTTAACCTTAAAAGGTTTCAATTGCTCATACTCCCGACTACGAAATACAGGGAGGAAATTTGTGGATTAGATATGATAGATCGACTGGAAAGCATCGAGACGATTATTAAAAAATGATTTCTTGGAGTCCCTTGACACGTCGCAGATGTCGCCGTGTTAATAGAGGTCGGTAGAGGAGGGATTTGCAAGAATTTTAAAATGAAATCCATTGGATGGATAAGGTTAGTTGGTAAACAATTTGTTATCGATATACATAGGTGCCTAAGAGAGCAATTACAGAGAAAGCGAACAAAGCGTTTAAAGGGAAGTCGTTACTTGAGCGTTTAGATTTGGGAGACATTTCTGCGGAGATGGATGGGGATAGGGGAACACGCGAAATAAAACAGTTAATTTCTGGTAGACTTTCAGATATAAAAACGACGATAAATCCTAAAAGCAATGGCCGGAAAGCGCTCAATAGTGGTAGAAACTTCTACTAGTCCGGTATGGTGTGTGAAAATTATGTTCACGCTCTCGGAAAGGACGCAAGAGGGCGTTACACGTGGCTTGGAGTCGGAGTGGATGCAACGTGAATTGATATACACAGTTAGCACTGATATCTGTGTGCTTTGCGGCGATGTAGAAGATTGAATGTACACTTAAATAGCTGTGCCACCCAAACATGCAGAGCAAAATGAATGAGAACGGTGAACTATTGCTTCTGATATTGACTCAGAACTAGGGAGCGGATTTCTATGATTTTGCAAACTTTTGTCCTTTGCTTCAGTGCATAAGTAAGTAAAATTTCTTGTCATTTGGTTGGAATATGAAGTTGTATATATTAATATGTTATTGCATATTTGTGCATATTTGGCCAATTTTTCCTGTTGGTGCATATTCGGGTAATTGTGAGCGCATAGTTTGCATATTTCGTTAAATTAAAGACATCCATAAAACGTTTCATTTTTCCCAGAATCTATTTATTTATGAGCGATCATAAGAATAATTAGGAGCGATCATTCGAAAGAGCTGGTCACAGTTTACTTTTTTGTCTTCTATAGATGTTAAAATACTTGTGCAAATGTAGGGTATATCTTGATAACCAATCAAGAGAAATACAAGACATACAATGTACTTTACTGAGATGAATATTTACTTCAATTATTTCTCTCGGGAAGTAGGATAGAGTATATTATGTTTGCTTAAAAATATACATTTTCGTTCCTAGCATGTTTCTCCTTATTTTTATCAAGGGAGGTTTATAGAGAAAATGAAATATTGTTAATTTTAATTGCATATTTATGAGCATATTTCAGAATTTGTAGGTCATAAATGCATATTTTAAAACCATATTTCAAGATAGTTTAGGGCATAAAAATCATCTCTTTTTATGCGATGGAGTGACCATCACGAGAATTTGAAAGATTAGAATACCGTGGATGTAGGTTTTTTAAAGGCTTGAAGACCTTACTCCTTGCCACATAATAGTATTCGGTAGTGTAGTATATAGTGTAATAATGACCTATTTGTTTTTTTTATTTTTATTCATTTAATGTGACCAAGTTGAGGGAAAGAAAAAATTCCCTTTTTTTTAAGTCTTGTATTCTTTCATTTCGTTGTAAAACAATGAAATTAAATGTAGCATGGAAGTAGCATGGCCTCATAGGTGCAACTGGGACTTTCAATTGATACATGACTGCTCAGTATCATAGTTAATTTGGTACAAGTGAAACGAATATTGCTTTGTTTTTAAAAAGCGTAAGCATTATGAGAATGTGCTTCCCTATGTTATGTGCTTCTTTGATGTATCACTTTCTTCTGTATACTGGATTAAGCAAGACCTTTAATTGAAAAAAATATGTTGTTTTGCTTTAACATCTGCTTTATTTGCAATTTGTTCTACATGAACATTTAGCAAATACAATTGTACATAAATTATGGACATGGAAAGAAACCATCCAGTTCTGGTTCTTTCTAAATATTATTTTTAAACAGTTGTCCAACCAGAGAAAGCAAAAAAAAATATCTTATTACAATAGCATAACGCAAACAAAAAACAATAACAATAACAACAAAAACATACATAAAATAAACAAACATGGTGAGAAAATGAAAATAGTATAATACAAAATTACAATTATTAAAAAAGTTATTGTTTAAATCTGTGGTCCAAATCAAGAGGATGTATTCTTTTACTCTTTTTAACCTTCTTGTCATTGTGCTGTTGCCTAAGATGTTGATTGATAGATGATTGCTATGATTTTCGAGTCTGTGTTTGTATTTGAGAGATTTAAGAGTGATTTTCTCTTTAACAGTGGTGATATGGAGATCTTTATGTATAGAGGCGTTTGATACAAACCAGGGAGCATTGCTTAATAATCTGAGACATTTTGATTGAAATCTTTGAATGATTTCTACATTTGAAATTGAGGCTGTTCCCCGGAGTTCTATTCCATATGTCATTATGGGTTTCAGTTTTGTTTTGTGAAGTAAAACTTTATTTTCTAGACTAGAAGAAGAGTTTCTCCCTATTAACCATGACAGTTGCCTATATTTTAGTTCTTCTTCCTTTCTTTTAATTGAAATATGTTTCTTCTAGGTTAACTTTTTGTCAAGATGTAGTCCGAGGTATTTGACGGCGTCTACGTTTTCAATTAGTTTTCTATTTATTTCTATTCTTGTATTTATTGTTTTTCTGAGAGTAAATGTTATACATTTGGACTTTGTTTCATTTAGTCTTATTCTCCAGAGATTAAACCATTGGTTTATATGCATCAGACGATTTTTCAATGTTCTTGTTGCCGTTTCTTGGTTTTCATGCGAAGCTAGCATGTCTGTGTCATCTGCATATGTTGCAGTGATGGCATACGGTGACTGAGCTAAATCAGAAGTGTACAGCATGTACAGGGCTGGTCCAAGGATGCTGCCTTGTGGTACTCCTGATTGTATTGGATGGAACGACGTTATTTCGTCTTCGAATTTTATTTGGAAAAATCGATCCAAAATGAAGGATCGAATTATATTATACAATGGATGAGGCAGGCATTTCTTAATTTTGTATAATAAGCCTTGATGCCACACTTTGTCAAAGGCTTGCGTAATCTAGAAATAGAGCAGAACAATACATTTTATTTTCTAGAGCTTCGTTGATTGTGTCCACTACTCTATGAATCTGTTCTATCGTAGAATGTTGTTTCCTGAAACCAAACTGATGATCTGGGATTGCGTCATTTTTTTCAAGTATTGGAAATATGCGTAGTAGTAGTAGTTTCTCAAATACTTTAGACACCGAAGTCAATAAACTTATTGGGTCTGTATGAGGTAACTTCTTATGGAGGTTTTCCAGGTTTCTGAATTACATTTATTTACGCCAATTTCCACTGCGAAGGATAATGCCCGATGCGTATTATTCCATTAAAAATAGATGTTACGAGGGCAATGAGTTTCTTTGGTAGATTTTTAAGCATTTCCCCTGTGATACGATCGTGTCCAGAAGCCTTCTGGTTTGGTAATAATTTCAGTCCTGCTGTGACTTCTTTTGTGGAGAAGATTTTGATTGGTAGCGACATTTGAAGAGGACTTTCCAAGAATTCTATAATTTCTTGTTCTTCTGTAAGTAATGTTGAGTGGTATGGTTGAAATGTTTTTGTAAAATAGTTTGCAAATTCTTCTGCCTTTTATTTTTCTGTTCTGGCCCAGCTTCCATCGATTTTGCGGAGGGGGGAACAGGTTTTTTAGGCCTTTTTAAGCTTTAGTAATTTTCCATAAGGACTAATCCCTTGCTTTCAAAGGTGACAGCTTTCCTATGCGTTCCTTCATTTCTTCCGAGTGAAATTCCTGTAATTTTCTGTTTAATGGCGGGAAGTTCTGTTTAGTGTACGTTTGTCGTCCGAATGATGAGTGTGTTGCCATGTCTTCATCTGTCTTTTCTCTTTAATCATTTTTATTATTTCTGAAGGGTATTTATTTTTTTTCAAACACTCTCGTTTTTGGTGTAGCATATACAGCCGCCTGTTGAATGTGTTGTATTAAATATTCAACAGCATCATTGATGTCTTCTGGAGATTTTAGACGGACCTCGGCAGTGGTTTTACAGTTAAGCCAGTTGCTGTATTCTTCCCAGTTCGTTTTTCTGTTCGTAAGATATACATTTTCTTTATTTTTGATTTCAGAAGAACTGATTGTTAGAGGAGAGTGATCAGATGGCAGATCAAAATACGGTTCTATTGTGTGATAGGTTTACGCCATAACCTTTCTGACGAAGATATCCAAACATCAGGAACTTTGTTACCATCCGTTGGCCAGTATGTGGGATTTCCTGATGAAATTGTTTGGAGTTGTAGTGTTGAAATGGCTCCTTCTAAAGCTCGACATCTTCTGGTTACCAGTCGTGATCCACAGAATTGATTTTTCGCATTGTAGTCACCTCCAGCAATAAACCTCGGACCGAGTGTTCTAAGGAACTTGATAAATTGATCAGTAGTTATCTTGTATTTTGGAGGGGAGTATATAGCTGAAATCACGAGCGGACCGAACTTATCATATACTTGTATCGATGTTGCTTGCAGACAGTCTTCAGCATTTTCTTCATACATATTGTGTTTCAATTTTGTTTTAATTATTACTGCAGTGCCTCCATGAGCTGTCCCATCTGAGTTATTTGTGCAATAGACGACGTAGTTAGGTATACGCAGATAACTTCTTTCTGTAAAATGTGATTCGGACACTAAAAGTATATCAATTTTTTCTTGATTGCTTACATTGAATTATTTCACGTTTTTTGCGCGGTAGTTCAAAACTTATTTTTGCATGTAGTAAATATTCGATATCAAATTTTGTTGTTGTTGGTTTGTGGTTCGAAGTCCACAAAAAATATTGGTGGTGTGCTTTTGTTAGACGATGCTTCATATTATGTATCTGTCTTACCTTGTGCTTCTATAGCTTCTTTAAGTTCCGTTTCGTCTACTGATGGGTGCATATTGTTTAACACTACCCGAAATGCTCTTTCTTGCTTTAACTGGAATGTATAGTACGCAATATTTTTTTGATTTAGATGCTTAACAAGCTTTTGATAAATATCCGGTGTTTGAGGTAATATTTTCATATTATTCATTGTTATTTTGGCTTCATCTTGATAGGTTTTGGTTAGTTTATACGTGAAGTCTTTATCTTTAACCACTTCTTTAATTGATTTGATCATGCCAGATATATCTCTAACGCCTGGTATGAAAATCCGCGGGGTTCAATATTAATTTTGTTCTTGCAAATTGCCTTTGGTTGTCGTATCATTGTTTTTCTCAGATTTAGAGGACACTTCTAAATTTTCATCACGTGTGAGATGCTCATACCTGTTTTTGATGATAATATGTCGGTTTCACTGATAATCTTCTTAGAGGGCCATTTGGGTCTATTTCGTCTTTTTTGTCGACACAGCGGATCTGTTTGCCGTGACCTGCTCAGGCTTGAGGCCGCCTCCAGCGTTGTAGATGCGTGGCCGTTAGGTCCCGTAGCTTCTGACACGATCGTTGGGATTTTTTTTCATGCAGATGTTGCTGTAGTTGGAATTGTAAATGTTGATTCTGTTGCACTAGCTGTTGTAAATGTTGTTTTAATACTTTATGTTCTTGAAGTAACTCTTGGTGCTGTTGCTGGAGGTTATGTGATACGTCACTGTATTCTAAAGTTGTCGATCCGTCCAGACTGTTGTTAGCGCCTATTTCACTTTTTTTATTGATTATTTAGTATTTCTGCTGATTTAGTGATTAGTCCCCCGAAGGGGACATGGTCGGTTAACATTTTTCACTTCAGTATATTTCGCCGATTTTGATTTACAATAGTTCTTGTTACACCACTGTTCACTAGTAAATGCAGTCACCTATGTTCACAAGTAAATGCGGTCACCACTGTTTTACCAGTAATTTTGAGCGATAACAATTAGAAAATGTTCTTGATTCACTACTGTTCACGAGTAAATAAACTTCTGTCTGACCCCGGACCGGCTCCAGTAGCGACCGGGGCAGTCGGCACTTGCGAAAAGCGCGAGCGTTCAGATAACTAGCGGAGCTGCGGAGCACGTCTGCTCGTGACCGCTGCTGAGCGAGAACTTGATATGTAGTTAGTGAGAAAAATTTAATACCGTTTCCATTGGTCCTCCATCTTCATTTTGAAAGAATTCGTGCAATTTGTAATTTTCACCTTTTTCTTCGTCTTCGTTCCATCGCTCCATGCCAAATCAAGTAATGTCCTGATACGCAAACTTTTACCGGACCCCTTCTAGAATCTAGAGTATGTGAGACAGTCCATAAGAGAAAAGAGGCTGGCACTCGGCCCTTGGTTTGAGGATTGGAATAGAATGGGGAAGAGAGTATCGCGCGGTGGTCCGTGGTTCGTTGAGTGAAATTCATCTAGAGTACCCTCAGAAATGATCCATTTCACGTTCGATGGCACACCGCGAAACCACCCGGATCGATCGAAGAATATATGTTTGTAATGTAAAAGTTCTGTTTATGTTTAAGGCGCTATTGTAGACAGACTGACGGACGATTTGAGGTTTTTGCGAAAAAAAATCGGTAATGAGGACTTCTAAAACGACGAATTTGATTATACTACATAAACAATAAAGCAATAGTGATCCGGCATCCATTAAGAATTTATAAGAGCAAACCTTGCAAACGGTACTTATCGGAGCAACCAGTCCTAACTATTCCTCATCACTTTCATTGTCCAATTTAGCTTCTTAGCTCGGAGGAAAATTCTCAAGTATCGAGATCGAATCTCGAGTTTTTCGGTTTAAAAAACAGTAACTGAAAAGTTTATTTCGAATGTAACATATCTTAATAATATGATTTCTCATGCCACCAAAAGTGTTGGCTTTAAGCCGCCAACTGGTCTCCCGCCATGTGTGGTAGTATAGGTCATGAAAACGTGCGTATGTAAAGTGAGAAGATAGGTCAAGGCAGAGGAAAGATAGATCGAGAGTGGTCTGTGGCCCGTTTGTTAGGGTTGGGTTTTGGTTGAAGCGATGTCGGTGGCGGATCTCACGTTCGACAGGGAAAAGAACCTCCACCTTCCGGGACACGTGCACTACACATACGGGATTAATGACGTAAGTCGTTGACGCTCCCGAAATCAATAGTCGCTCATTCTCGCTTTTTACTTACCTACCTTACTCACAAATCATCCGTTTTGTACTCCTGCCTGCGGTGCGGCGTTCTCATTCTCTTTTACTTCGCCGGCGAACTGTGCGCTGTAAGCCGCCGCTTCTTAGAAAGGGCAGCTTAAGTGAACCGCGCAGCTTCCAATCCGGTAAGCATAGGAAGCGGAGAGAAAAGGAAGG
This sequence comes from Teleogryllus occipitalis, assembly GCA_011170035.1. NCBI lineage: Eukaryota > Metazoa > Arthropoda > Insecta > Orthoptera > Gryllidae > Teleogryllus > Teleogryllus occipitalis. Next base: position 117,808 of record BLKR01001433.1, on the reverse strand, counting down.
AAGCAAGCCACGTAATGTTATGCGCAGCACTTTGCGCCGTTGCGGCAGCGGGACGCGACGCGGCGTCGTCAGCGCGCTGCTGGCGCCCGGGAGGCGGGTAACCAGCGCTTTGTCGCAGGGCGCTACGAGGACCAACGTTACGCTCAAGAGACCATGCTACTTTTACACAGAAATAATAGGAGCTATTCACATCGGAGTGATTGACTAATTGGTTGATTGACTGATTGATTATATGTTGGAACCCATATCGTGGAAGGGAAATAAAATCTCTCGAAAAAGTTCAAAAATATGCTGTAAAATTCGTTAGGAGACGTTAAAATTCTCGATTTATATCCTGGAAACCTTTGGGGAAACAGAAAGAAATTGCGACTTTGTGCAATATTCAAAGCAAAAAGAGGTGATCGTCCGTGAGGGGAAGTGCAGGCAAGATTATTAAAGCCGACATACGTCGTGCGGAAGGGTCATGGTTCGAAAATTAGACAAAGAAAACAGGTAGATTCTTCATAAACTTACTTTCTTTTCTCTTCAATGAATGTCTATCAATTATTATTAACGCAAACAGTTCCACTTATTTTTGACTTTCAAGAGTAAATTTATTTAGGGTATATTGTTACATATAGTGTTTTTGATGACATTTCGGCTAATGTATATAATAATAATAATAATAATAATAATAATAATAATAATAATAATAATAATAATAATAATAATGTATGTAATGTAAGTATGCTAGTTTAGTAATATTCCAACTGTATTTTATAAGGTCTGAAGATGGCTAAAAGGTGTAGCCGAAACGTCATCAAAAATACTATGTACGCTAACTAAATTATTTTATTATTTTTGGGAAAATATTTGGCTCCACTTGTAACTTTCCTCGTTTTTCATCAAACGTTCCCTCGTTCAGTTCTGGCAAACTTTGTACTCAACAATTTTACACGGTTGGAAACAAACAGGAAAGTTTGTCATTCAAAAAGCAATATTATTAAAATCTAAACTATCTACACTAATAGTCTCCTGTATTATTTCAGTAGTATACATACCTTTTGCGTCTCTCACGCGCAACCAATGTTTATAAATGAGGTCTCTAAAGAAAGAGAATTTCACGGAGACGTGACGAATTGCACTTTGACTTCAAAAATATAAAGGAGTTGTTAAAAAAACATTTAAATATTCGTGTAAAATGCAACCCGCAATACTCTGTCGCATTTTTCATTTACATCGTTAAATAACTTCTACACGAAGCGTTTTAGGGTCTTAAAAACTAAAATCAAAGAAACGTTCCTCACGCCGTAATATACAGAATGAGTCTTGAATTCTATTACGTTTTTGCTGGTTCGACGCTTCTCGATTCTACCCCTCCTGTTCAGAGCGTGTAGAATCTGCAAATCTATGTGAAATGAAACGAATTACTTGATATTCTACGCTATTGAATTACACGGGTGTACCTCTCTGCTCGGTAATAATGTTACATAGAATAGTTTGTATTGACAAGAGTGTATTTTATTGTTATCAATTACAAGGAGACATATAGAACAAGTGAAGGAGGATAAGAAGGTCTTGAAGAAAATGATATATTACAAATAGGGAAGAGGGTGGGGTTTAACATGCGAGAGTTCTCGCACCGGTACGCTAGTTGTTTTTTTTAATGGCGAACTTATAATAAGCAATAACACAAAATCGCATTATACTCAAAGTGAAATGGGGTTGTAAGCGTCACCTCACTCAGAGCAAGTAGTATTTATTTCATTGACATTGATGATATTTAAATAGTTTTGTTTACAATTAGTAAATTGGAAATTAATGAAACAATTATAAATAAAATTATTAAATACTTATTCAAATTATTATAAAATTTAAAGCAATACTGCATTAACAGGTCTACACAAAATCGATTTTATTTTTTATGTTAATCCTAAGAAATGAGCTATTATTGTACTAATCGCTACTAAAACGCGCATCCGTATCGCAATCGCACACTCTCCCTCCGTCGCTTTCTTTTTCTGTCTCTCTCTCTCTCTCTCTCTCTTTATTGCGGTCGTGTCTATTTGGGCCATGAGATGCGGGGATGCGTTTCCCAATGTCATTTCTTCAAATCATAATAGTAATTATTTATATCGGGAATGCCATCAATTATAAATTCCGACTTTTATTTCCCGTGTTTACACTTCCTCGTCGACAAACACACATCCTGCTCAAGGCGGGATTCGCACCGTTCGGCCCTTCAACCCATGGCGGCGCTCCATCGGTTTCTCGGCTTCCCTGAATGGTGTATGCATTATATTATTATTCTGTTTTAATGGTAAAGTGGGAATTAAAAAAAAATACTTCTGGTTGACATTACATTGTTCAGTTTACAAATTATCTCTGAAAGTGTTTGATAATCTTAATCTATCTTATAGTAACTGTAACTTAAAATTATACACATTACAATTATTTTAAAAAATATAGCGGGAGAGGAAGCAGGAAGCACCTCAGATAAGTATTATTCCAGGTTTACGAACATTTTATAGAATGAATGAAGTGGATATATGTTATTAATTATCGTTGGATAATTGGGATTTTTGACCAATTTATAGAAGGATGATGATTGTATTTGGGGAATATTTGTGTAAAAATTGTGTGCGAGGTAGGCTATTTGGTTTTTTATTGTGTTTATATTTAAATCCCTATGCAGTTGGTTGTAAACTGATGAAGCAAGGTGCATTTGTAATTAATCTTAAAATTTAATTTTGGACCACTTGCATTTTGTTTAGGTTTGTATTAGCAGCATTGGTCCATATATATAGATAGAAGCTTTATTCTGCAATTGGGCAAATGTTGCCCTGTGGCAGAATGCAGAAATATGGAAGTACAGTTACAATTACAAACACAAGTACAAATAAAAGAATAATGTATAAAAAATCAGTATAAAAACAAATTATCTTTGTCATTACCTAGACATGCAGATGGCATTTACATTCCTATACTACGTATGAAAATACATATATACTAACATATAGATAAAGAAACTTGCATATTACAGAAAAATACATACATACACGCGTACATACATACACAGACAAAGGAACCATCGCATACACAGCAACATGCACCTATTCTTTCATATTCAGACAAACACTCGTTACTATAAATAAATAAATACCGTTTTGTCAGAATAGCCTGTAGAAACACGTTTTCGATTAGCGAAATAAACAGAAAGAAATGAAATAATATCCGTTCACTTCACTTCACTGTACTGGACTGCACCGCATTTCACTTTACCTAAATATTAAACTGTTCAATACTTTTTAACTGTAGACTACGCATAATATCACCTTTCACTTTACTTATTTTCACTATGCGTTTACACCCTTCTGACTAATTTTCTATATTTTTTTTCTAAAACCTCGCGCTGGACAAGGAAAAAGGCTGGACAAGTAGTGTTGCCCATAAGTAGTGTCAGCTGGATTATTGATTTGTAGAGTAATAGTGCATCAGATGTGGAAAGTTCACTGTGTTGATTCAGTAAGGGCCGTAGTTGAATTAATTCATGTTTGTAACTTCGAAGGAAATACAATTTTTTGAAGAGGAGGTTAGACTTCGATGCAAACTCGTTGGCATTTGAAGAGAGCTAGTCATAAGATATTACGAATACAATGAAATGGGTTAAGATGCAATTCATTGTGTCTGGCCAATTTTCAAAGACATTTGAGTCTTTCGCTTCATCTGCTTTCTTCTATATTAAATTTTTATTTCAAAAACTTAACATTTTGAAAGAAGTTTTTTGTACTAAAAATTTAATATGAAAGAAAGCAGATGAAATGAAGAATTCAATTGTCACTGGAAATTTTGCCAGAGGCAACAAATTGCACCTAGAAAATTATCAGACAATATCAAATAATAATAGGTTAAAATATATTTTAAGAAGTACTATTGACGACAGGAGAAGAAAACAAAGAGAAGTAGAATTTCTGCGTACTCATGGCGTCTACTCCTACAAGCCTCTTACTTTGAATGTCCCAGAAAAAACATGTTTGGGAAGAGCTGGTGTCCGAGGGCTTCAGACCCGACGGTGGCGAATTTCGACACTAGCTAGATAGCTGGTTCGATTTCATCTCATTTCTGGAGAATTCTAGCGACATGATATCATCTCTCATAGGTAACTCGAGAGCATTTCTAATAGGTAACTTATCGTGATTTCTCAGATCAGTACCAGACCAATACCGGAATAGTCCCCTGACAATTGGGCTACGGATAGGAGTTTTTATTAAAATCCTTCATGTGACATTCCTGGCATGAAACTCGCAACGGAAAGTGAGGATCAGGAATTAGAAAAAGTAGTGTTCCAGAAAATACAACCACCTCAATGCTACAGACACACGACATCATGAGAGAAGCGTATAGAGTGAAATCCAGCATTGACCTCGAAAAGAATGTATCAAATCACGAAATGCTTCCGATGTAAGAGACATAAGACAGGAGATGGATCCAGAGTAAGGGAAGGGACTCATAGGTCATCCTCTGTTTATAGACGCACGACTACACAGGACCTGTCGTTGCGGAAGACGAGGGTCGAAAGAGAAAGCAACGGCGATCACTTGACGGGTAGGAGTAGATGACTGAAGACGGGAGATGGAGAAGAACGATGCACAGTGGGAGCAGATGTCGACCATTCGGAGGTTCGTTGGCAGGACGAGGCCTAGAGCGGAGAAACAAACAGAGGCCAGGCAGATACCGACCAGTCGGCCGGCCGACCGGGCAGGAGGCAGCGAGGCGTCCGCCCGGCTGGTTAATTGCGGGGCGGAGGAGAGTCGGGTTAGCGGGGCGGAGGAGAAGGTGAGGAAGACGTCGGTCGAGGGCGGGCTGAGGGTGAGGACGAGGGCAACGGGGAGGGCGAATGCGAGGGCGGTAACGAGGACGGGGTAGCGAGAAGAGAGCAAGGGGGAGGGTGAAAGCGAGGGCGGAGGCATGGGGAGAGCAACGCCGAGAACGAGGGCAAGGGGGAGGGCGAAAGCGTGGAAGGGCAAGTGTGGAGGGCAAAAGCGAGGGCGGGGACAATGGTGAAGAGAGAGTAAGGTCGAGGGTAGGGCGAGGGTGAGAGCAAGGCAAGGACAGGGCAACGACCTGGCTCGGACAGAGCAAGTGCCGGGTGGTGGCTGGGTGAGGGAAGGGTAGGGCAAGGGTGGGGCCAGGGCGTCGACCGGGAGGCGGCCACAGCCTGACACCGCGTTTCAATTAGCTCCGGGCCGCGGCGGCGGCGGTGGCGGAGGAGGAGGAGACAGCGCGATTACGCCGCGGCCGGGGCGCGCTGAGCCAACGGGCGCCGCTGGGACGAGGTCTCAGGGCGCCACCGCGCCCGCTCGTGCCCCCTCACCCTCCTCCTGCTCCACTCCGGCACCCCCAGGGGGCGCTGCGTTCGACTGCTCCACCTGCAAACCGAAGACATTGCTGGCTTCTTGGCTGCCAACGACAGGAAGAGGAGGAAGAGCCCTACGTTTGGGTATTTTATTATGTAATTTCAGTGCGAGTGTGGGGTTTGTTCACTCCTATTCACTTATCCAGTGATAAATGTTCCGTAGTTCCATCGTTCAAGCAATGACTGACACCATTCTCATGACACATGAAAAATATTTATTTTCTAGCTTCTTTCTAGTTCAGTCATACGCCTCGAACGGCCCACCAAACTCATCGTAAGTACAAAATTGCCATTAGTTTTAATTTTACCATAAAATCTTAAAAATGTTGAGCATATTCCCGACTGCTGATGAAACCGTTACAACGTCATTCGCCGGCAATAAAACCAATATCTCAATATTCATTAGTGTTGAAGCAGTGTGACATTGCTGCAGTCTGTCCCTCAACGCACTCCGAAAATAATTTGCGAGCAAGACCTTGAATAAATACATTTTCTAAATATTTCCCATTCGGCTGCGAAGTGCTGCGATAAACTGAAACAAACCGTAAAAGAAGTTGAGCCCAATACGGTAACTGAAAAGTTTTGAGCATTTCTCAAGATGCGATTCGATGGAAATATGAGGGGATACAGAAATAATAGTACTAATGTTTATGACTTCATTTGATGTGTTCATTCACATACTACGTTATTTTACGATATATTTATTATATACTTCCTGTATATGTAGGAAGTGAAAGAGAGGAACATACAATTTTCACTTCGAAATGTATTTAGAGAAAGTTTTTAAGTTTCCTTATTTTATATCTACTTCTTTATTACTACCCCACAAGTACTAACGTGGACACTGTCTAATTTCGAATTGTTTTGAAGACATAATACCACTGCGTCGCTTAAAGTGAAGTGGTAAAATGTTTCTGAAATTATGTCTCGAGCACACACTTCAATATATCGCCAGCTCGTTGTGTAGAAACATAAAGATGCCTGTTTCTTGCAGTTGAAACCATGGAAGTTATTTCGAAAGGATATTTAGATGAAATATTCGACTGACGATAAAAATGTCAATTAAATAACAATCCCACATTATCCAGGCTGCGCATCAAAAGAGGAAGAGAGAATTAATGGATACTATTATTCCTACATTAAATAGGTGTCATTCATCATGTGTCGATATCGAAAGGTCATTTTCAGCTAATAAAATTATTCGGAGTGAAAATGCTGTGGGCCGGTTTAACATTTACAAGCCTCTTTGTTCCATGTAATATTTCATAGAGAAGCTTCAAGTAAAATAAAAAATGAAGTATAATAATGGTAATAAAAACAGTTATTTTCCCCTCAATTTCTAGTATATTTAAGGAATAATCGCTCGGCCTTTTCAGAATTTAAGATCCTATATCAAGCGTCTAAAATATGAAAATTTACGGCTTAAGCATTTGATTAAATGTTTAGTTATTCCGGGTGGGTCAACGGCTAAGGGCATTAGTCCCGTAAGTCTATTGCTTGTTTTTATCGTGGGAGGTGGGAGTGATCTTTCCCTGCTGGTTAGCGAGATCCGGCGCCAACCCACGTCGATTTACGGAGATTTCCTCCCAACCAGATAACTCCCACCAATGTGGCACCGCCCCAGCAGGACAAGATCTGAGCTCCAGTCTGGTCTCCCGACATGTATATTAGTGTAGTGCATGTGAGTGTAAGTGTGAGTGTAATCAAAGGGGAGGAAAGGACAAGGAAGAGGAAGGAGAGATCTTGCGTTGTCCATGACCCGTTTGTTAGGGTACTACTCCGGCATTCACCTGGTGTTGATCGGAGGAACCAATGAAAACTTCCGATCAGAGCAGCCGACCTCTAGAATTCCCCTCCAGACCGCGGCAGAATTCAGTGTAGCTCGCAAGCTAGTGTCGAAAATCCCAACACCTATCGGTCGTAGGCACTGCACTGACAACAGTTGATGCCCTGAGCTACCTTTGCCGGGGCTTTGTCTAAATACCCGAAGTCTTTTTATAAATGACACGTGTATCGTTTCAGGTTGATCTGCGTCGTGCGATTCGAGCTCTTGCGTGTATCGCCACCGCCACCTTCTCTGCATCCCTACGACCCGCCGGCCTCCCGAGGAAGCCTAGAGGCGCTGCCGCCGCCCTCGCCGCCCCGCCGCGGGAGAGGAAAGGTGAGTCGTTTAACTTAGTTTTCGATTGGAGCACGAATTACCTCCAATTACGTTTAATTTGGCGGGAAGCGTGGCTTCATTTCTCAGCCGACGAGCAGTTGCTGGGAGAAGATCGATCAATAGGGCCCTTGCTCCTGAGGCGACCCGCTCCCGGCCCCGTCCAAGCTTTTGCGCCAGGACCACAAAGCAGCCACCTGTGGCGAGCCCCGAGGAGCAGCGGCGGTGGGGGTGGTGGACTGGGACGGGGGCGACGCGGGGGTGGGGAGGAGGGGCGAGGCCACGGCGCCGCCAGTGGTGCAAGTTTAGCGTGAAGTGCGTGGTAGCGAGTGGAAAGCTGAACTTTCCAGCCTGCGCGGCGTGGAATAGAAGTCAGCAATAAGAGGGGGTTAAGTTTCGTTCGCGGCGGAGGAGTACGTAGAGGGAGGGGGATATCTAATTAACGCGTTAGTTTGAACGAAATAGCCCTGGTCGGTTTCTCCGATAATCGATAGTATTGTAATGGAAGTTTGCCAGCTACGTTGCCGCATATACAGTGGAAGGTTGGAGGCGGTCGGTGTGAGGCTGGCGTGCTCAAGTGGTAATTCGTAACAAGTTTAATATCGAGAAAAAGGAACGCAGGGGAAATATTTTCTTCATTGAGCGGTTCATCCTTTTAAAATGTGAAAATATTGGAACATTGTTAAAGTAGAGGAAGGTAGGAAATGTCGCATTTCCTTTCGCTGCTACGTGGTTCAGGATGATGACACGTAAATTCTCATAGAGTTTGTTGAGTTCTCACTTTATTTGATCAATTCCTTGTCCAAACAATGTTCCCCTACCAAACAATTAATATTCTTAAAAAAACAAAAATCGAGGATATGGTGAATTTCGTGACAGTTACTATGACGTTTTAAACCATTATGAATTACAGGATACGACAAAAAACTTGTTTATCGTTCGGTGACAGATTGGACTTCATAGTGAAATATCTCCTGGTACGAATATTCTCCTGGGAGGCGATATCCATCAAACAGCGAATGCACATATTACATGATCAACTTCAGTTCAAATTCAGTTTTCTTTGAGACATTTCTCAGCATCAGCCGGTTATTTTCAGGCAATCCTCGGGATCTTTCTTCGAACTACGCTCTTTTTCCCTAATGTAGTATCATCTGGGAGGGTTTTAAACAACTCCGGTATCTCACGGAGGCTCACCACACTGGCAAGGAGAGTGAAGCAAGGAGTCGGTACCGTGGTCATGTAATCTTTGTCTAATTGAAATAGAACAGGTTTTTGTCTCAATGTTGATTGCTCGTAAAATCAATAATGCGTAATATTAGAATCCTGAAAAATTGACATCCTATACTGTCATTAATACAAACAAAATGCAATCAAGATTTTAAAATTTATTAAAATACTGTTTGTGGATTTCTAGAATAAGTTTAGAGTATACTTTCTTTCTAGATTTTCTGTGAATAGGTTCTCTGTAAATTATAATTCGGTGTATGTTTTCCATGATCATGCAATTTAAATCGTGAAAACAAATTTTCTAGCCAATACTATTGGCAACTGTACGCAGATAAAATTCGGAAGATACATAAACTCACAAGCTGAATATTTGTTAGTTTTATTGAATCTTCAAATTCCTTTTCTTGTCGTACATCTCTATTTAGTAATGTAATGCCTATAATGTAATGCTTTCTTTTTCTTTTATTTCGAATAATTTTTCGTAATAAGAAACCTTTAGTTACAAATAAAGATTGTGTGAACCTTGGATATACCAACATAATAATGTTCAAATTGTATTGTGCGTTGCCCTTCACTGTGAAAACTCAAATGAAAACGTCCAGTGGAGAGGCAAGTTTCTACGCAATTCATATTTCAATTTTATGAGTTCCAAAGATTATATAAAATAGTTTTAGTTGAATTATATGATGCGGGAAATATTTTGATTTGCTTGACCCAAATTACAAGTGTATTATGAAAAGTATTTGTGTCATCTGTCATTCCTTTCTGGCTTTATTGTAAAAAAAAACACTAGTTGCAATTTAATGTAATTTCTTTCATGCATTTCAAGGCACTGTCCATACCTGTGCCATACACCTTCAAACGCGTCTGAGACTTGTGCTGTGATTGCCTCATCCCACATGTGAGGAATTTATTAGTGTTGTAATGTTTCCCATAAAGTGACTTAGGTTTAAAGTTTTCACTTTGACGGAGATATTCTATCACTCGGAATCGTATTTAGTGTATTGAACGAGTGTTCCGTTTCCTGCACCTCTAAGCACGTAGGTCGTCGCGTGGACAGTAAAACACTGAGTGCTCATAATCACTCTAACTGCGATACTGTAAGCTCTTGGCACATTATACTACTTCATGTGTGTACTTCTTGAGAAATAGTGAAATGATTACAAAATTATAAAAATTAACTGCTCAAATAGAATATGAATATTTTCAATTGGAAATTGTTGTATTTTACGATAGGTATACCATTAGTCTGTTCCCATTGACAAAAGCATATAAAAATACAAATACATATAAAATTGTATTAAGCGTTTTTTTGCTGCAATTCGCCATTTACTGTGATTGCATTATAAGCTGTGTCAAACATTTCTAAATTTTATTGGGTCTTTGTACGAATAATTTGAAATAAAAAAGGACAAAGGTTTAATTTCGAATATTTACTCTGCGTGGTACTTTAATCAACACCGGTAGCGACGAGCGCAAATGTATTGCTTTATGGCCCGAGCGTAAAAGTGATTGGGAGTATGCGGGTTTAATGCCGCTAAGGTACCAGGATATTTAGTTGATGTGATTAATATCGCCGAGATTTGGGCCTGTCCATTGCCTACCCTTCACCTCTTCCAATCGGAATTGAATCGCTTTTCTCAGGACCAGCTTTGCCGCTGTCCCTGTAGCGACACTGACCTGGAAGACCTAGGGTTCGAGTTCCGACTGTGGCGTGTTTTCGACACTACCTAGATAGCTAGGTCGAATTCAACCGCTTTCTGAAGGATAATTCTGGCGGTCGGCTGCTCTGATTGGTAGTTTTCCGTGATTTTTCCGGTCAGTGTCGACGGTGCGTGCGTGATCTTTCCTTCCTTTTCCTTGTCCCATTCTCTCCCCTTTCTCACACTCACACGTACATGACTTACACTAGCACATGTTGGGAGCTTAGAACTTGTCCCAGCATATGCGCGGTGTGACACTGGAGAGATACCTGAAGACGAAACCAGAGGTAAGGTACCAGAAAATGTATAAGGTATGTTTAACATCGCTGAGATTTTGGCACCAGTCTATTCCTTTCCAATCATCTCCTCTAATCCGGACTGGGACATTATGAAGGAGTACTTCCCGTCCTAACTCAGCCATCATATCCCGCATAGATTGATGGGATGGCCTTATCGATAAGGCAATGTACGTACAACTGTAAGGTAATTTAATATATACGCGAACATGGAAATGGAAGGAAAATAATATAATGTAGCATGCATTCACAGGGTGGTAAGTTTGGTAAATAAATTCGTGTGGGCAACAATGATGAAACAATGTGTACGTGCTTCGTATTTTAGGGTCGGATTAATCCGAATTTTGCCAGCTAGTGGTGTTCCCAGGAATGGCCCTCTTTTTATTTATTATTTATGCCTGGGAGCAACGGATACACGCGGAGAGCTTTACGTATTCCCTTCGCCGTGTCTATCATACTTGGTCTGCCTAATCTTTTCTTTCTCCTCACAGCTATAGAAACTGAGACGATTGAAATGGGAAACTACATCTCTATTTTTGCCCCGACAAGGAAGCGACCCCGGGATCAGTCCACAAAAATCTAGCACGCTGTCCATTTGCTACCCGATGGGTTAAGGAAACTTGTAAATATGTAAAACATTGACGTTCAAGAATCGTTTCAAGAGGCGTTCAAAATGGAGAATTTTCCACGAATGGGAAGATTCCAGTCAATATAGGCACTAGTCAGCGAAGTCGTTTTTGAAGGAAGGTTCCCAAGGTTTATTTCAAGACAATCATATCCCAAGGATATAAGCATCATATGGTTTATACTTAAATGCCAATGCACATGCTTGTCAATTGCATATACTTACGTCATCCTAGCTTATTTCTAAGAATAAAATTAGAATATCGTGCAAGAAATATTGGGAGATCCATTAGGATCTCGACAGAAAAAAATCAGTGGTATTATATTGTATCGGAATTGATATTTATTAAAAGTGAATGCAATATCACTAAAGCGCTATTTTCATGTAATCTGTGAAAGTTGAAAGAGAAATAAAATGCTGCTGACTTATTGCCAACTTATTTGCGTAATTTGGTGCATAGACAAATGGGGGCAAAGAGCACTGATCTTTAACAAAATAATTTAAGGATGTACTTGTCACCCAAATAAGCTGCAATGGCCTCAAAATCAATGTATTTGACAGTTAAATAACAACGAGTTGAAAGTTTTGAATGCGGTGCCAAACGAATATACCATATATATCTTATTGTGGTTTATTATATTATCGAGGATGACTTGGTTTTCGTACCAGACAATATTAAGATAGTGCCTTCTTAACGATTTTAACATCATTTACATATAACAATGGGTGATACCAACACGAGCAACACCTTTGTAACTGGAACGCAAACCTTCATTCAGTTTTCTGTGAGGCTTTATCAATGAATCAATACGGAAAATAAACTGTTTGCGATGAGCAGTGAACTGTGCCGGCCGAGGCAGCGTAGGGTGTAGAATTCTGCTTCCGGCCTTTGCGCCCTTCCCCGCTTCCGTTCGAAACTCCTCCTCCCCCCTCGCCCCCACCTCCGGCACTCCACCCCTCGTGCGGCACTCCTGTCGGAAAGCCGCTCGCCCGCGCCCGGCCTTTTATGTTGGCATTTCCATTGTGATTGCGCTATGGAACTGTGGCCGTAATATCCTGCAAATCTCCACTCGCTTTTCTCCTAATTTTTTTTGACAATAACGAATTTCGGATATTGAATTAAATGGCATATGTCCCATCAGCGGAAATGTGATGAACAGGGATAATAGTAGTATTTAATCTGCGTGATGTTCTCCACGTGAATGCTCACTCAGATTAATCCTCCCGCCGCTGTCCTTTTTGTAAACGCGCGCCCATGGATTGCAAATCGGTCGCTAAGAGGACGCCACGCCAGTACGCGTTCAGCCCACGCCCGCCATTCATGCTGTGGTATTACCTAATTTGCGAAATCATTGCAATATAATAAATTAAAGGGAACCGTAAAGTGATCAGCCTCGTAACAAAAATAAAATTTTCCCGTGTTCTGCGTTCAATTCAGGAATTCTTATAAAAAAACACAACGAGGCAAACCCCAAAAAGCTGCATTTCATGAATGCATTCACATCAAAGAGTGTGACACGTCATATGCGAAAATGTGGGTGAGGTACTAATAAATTAAGGAAAAATGTGACAACAAGCAGTGCCAGAGATCAAATATAGGACAATCAATAATTCATAAAAAATAAAATATAATTTGCTTATTTGTTGGCTCACCAAAAATATTATATTATATAAATAAATAATAAAATAATATTCTAGTATATTTAAACCTAATATATTGTGGCGCAACGCTCTCAGGCGGGCGGCGGCGGCGTGGGTCGGGCGGCGGCGGTTGGTCAACAAGATGCAAAAACAAATATATTTTTGAGATTCGATTTCCTCAATGGAAATCAGGGACTAAAGGAGCGAGGTTCTTGCCTGTGTTGTTCCACACTTTTTCGACGAAAAAGAAAAGAAAGTACAATGTTTTGAGAAACAAATAATGGCATTTAATAAACAACAATGGTAAAATGACAATCAGGAAATAATGTTTCAACAGTGTACAATTGTTTGGCTTCCTGTACTCCAAAAACAATAACAAAAGCAAAAAAACACAGCACACAAGTATTGTTTCTAGAACTATTCTGAGGATTGTAATCACTCAGCTTTTTCTTTAAAAAATGTGTGAAATTCAAATTTATTACTTTGAACAAATAACTCAGGCATTTGGAATGAACATTATCCTTCCAGATAATCTATACAAGAGTTATGTCCATGTACACCAAAACAATTCAGAATTGTACTTTCTTAACTATTCCCTTATTTTCAATTAAAAAAAAAGTACATCCAAACTTGATCAACACACAGCAAAAGAAATTTAATTTACAATGTAAACTCTAGAGTAAACATTCTGTATCTTTCCTCCAAAAATTGTAGGGAAAAAGAAGATTCAAGACTGGCAAAGTTCTTCATTCCTTTTGATAAATACTCAAAAAAGTATGAAGTATCTTTTCCCGAAACTCTTAAATAATACTAGTTTACTACCATACATGTAATCATTGTAATATTCTGCCCTCTTTACCCTGCAGGGTTACATAGCAATCCTGTCACATGCTAATTCTACATGCCATGAAATCACATCATACAAATTACAATCAGAAGAAATTCATGAGTAAACATTTTTCTGAGCGTTGTGGCAGTAGAAATAGCTGTGTAACTGTTCTCCTTCCACTCGGCTATTTTTTTCACAATCTATGATATTAGACAATCTTCAATAAAATATTGTACTACTATAGAGAAACTGCAGAATCACCCCCCCCCCAACTTAACAGAAATTAACAACTCGTGACACATTCCTTATAGTAGTAAATTGCAATATAAGTTTCAAATAGAATGCACATAATTGTCAACAGAACCAGTTAATGAAAATGAAAGTTCACCTTTCTTCAAGCTCTTTTCCCATTAATAAATAATTGGCTCACAATTCACATGTGCATATTGGTGATTGAAAATTGATACATTAATATGCACAAATTCATTTATCGGTCTCTCTTAGTCCTCAACTTAAAATAAAGCATCAGAGCATCTTGTACATTTAAAAGAATATTACACATCCGGCAAAAGAACAGTAAGAAAAAGTCACTTGCCACTTCAAATGCCAGGACTCGCACCTACAATACTTTCACAATTCCAAATTGGAGTACTGCATCTCAATTTAAGGAGAGATTGATCTTCTAACCTCACGACTACACAGTTCAACTATACAATCGTTGATTAAATGCATTAATAGCACTCAAATTAATCAGTTAGGATTCCAGTTCACGTATATTCCTATTCTCCTATCCAGTTACATTTGCATGTCTCCGTCCCTTCAACTTTCAGCGCACCTCGAACACTAATCACCTCTCCTCGTGCATTAAATGTTCCACAATAAACTCAAGTACATTAATTTTCCATTTTACCTCCTCTCGTATTTTGTGGTGGCGAGCTACATCCCATATACCACCAACTCGGCACTGCTCCACACTCGGACTCTCGCCACTCCATCTTCTCCGGTCGTTTGCTCACATCATAAAGACCGAAGCTTTTTGGGCGCAAGCAAAGCATCGACACTGCCCTCTTCACCAGCGAACACTCGAAACTTAAGGCCCCTGGCATGGAGCGCGCATTTCAAACTACCCCGCTGCTCGCCTCCCTCGCAGCCAGGCATCGCTGTAGCCCATACTTGGACGGGGCGTTATAATATATATATATATATATATATATATATATATATATATATATATATATATATATATATATATATTGAGACGAACCGGTAAACCCGGCTTGTTCGCAGTAAATTTATTTGAAATTTATTTGATTTTATCTGTGAACAAAATAAACATGAATTATTTATTATTCTAAACAAATCACTATTGATTACAAATATCTGTGATTATCTTTATCCTTTTCTTTACCTCACCCAGAATCACTGTTAGTTCTTTCGATCTTACATCGATCGAGGAAATATTTACCGTTTAATACTCCCCCCTCGGCGGCTTCGGGGACTCTCGGGTTGTCTCGTACTCCTTCGCTGTGCTGCCTATGCCCGCTCCACTGGGGGCCAGCCGACGCGATGCGCTGCGTTTCCGAAGCACTTTCTCCAGCGTAATCTTCCCACGGTGCCTCTGCGCCTCCCCGCTGAACTCCTTTCCAGTTCACCCAGATCTACTCGATGTCACCTTCCGCGAGCTGACAAACGCCACTAATTATTCAATGTACAGTTTACTAGCACGTGTCTCACCATTTCACCAGGCTACTAGTCTCGTGGCGTACTCCTCTGCACACAAGTTCTCTCGATCAGTACTACCCCGGATAATAGCTATTACTCTGGCACTACGTCCGAGCCACTAATGATGGTTATATCTAGCACAACTCGTCCGTCAATCACTATTGGCAGCGCTCATTCGTTCGCGACACTATTCTACCTTGTTCGAACGCGGAGCAGCCCCAGGTACTTCCTTCCTTACAGGCGTCCGGCTGTACACTGAAGCCTCGCGGCGTCTTTTCTCACGCCTTCGGCCAACCGACAACACTTCGCCGCCCGTAGCTGTTTCTTGTGGCTAGCGGGCGCCCTCTGGCAACCGTTTTGCCGCGTACTCTTACTTGTTGTATCGCCGTTTCTTTAGGCAGAAACGCGGTGCGTTTCAATATATATATATATATATATATATATATATATATATATATATATATAAATATATATAAAATTTACGGTAGAGTAGATGCTACAATAACTTAAATTGTTGTGTTAAGAAATAATGCCCACAATTTCATTGGTATTTCTTCAGAGGTGATTGTAAGAGTTCTTCGAAAGGGTTAGTTCTGAGACTCCCTGAACACACTAAAACGAGGCAATGTTAACACCATGATTTCGTTTGTCTTCTGCGACTGGCGGGTTAATTGTTAACGGGTTATGTTAACTGACAGGGTCTTAGAAGTAATGGCAGAGTACAGGGCAGTGGAATGCTAAAAAAATTAATCTGGACTAGCCAGCTGAATTAAGCCATCTAAAGGAGTTACAAGTCTTCCTAATATAATTTATCAAATTGTTTGCACAATGCATTGCCCTGTGTCATTTATTAAAACAATCGCGATTTTGTAATGAGAAGTTTAAATTTTATTTATTGAATTATTTACAATGTAATATATTTTTTTTGTATACTGTACTAATTAACTGATTTTTGTAACTATACATTTAAAAGACACATTCAGAATTTTGCAACCCAAACTTACGTATTTTTATTAATTTTTATCTAAGAGTTAAAATTTTAAAATACGTTTCTGCCAGGAGAGGATGACGACGATTTCCTGTGCACCTCTGGATTCCCCTGGGTTTCGATCAAATAGCTGGTCGTTCACAATGATGACCATATAAGTAATGTGAGTAATTGCCAATCTAAAGTAACATACAACTTAGTTTTGTAAATTACTTATTATGTACTAAAAGCCGCATTGAAGATCGCATGTTCGGTCTTGTAAGGGTTTCGACAGAAATAGAAGTGCATTTTAATCAAAATTAAACTCGGAAGTATTTAAGTTATTACTCAGTTTTAATTTTCCTGATAATTTTAATAGTTTAAATAATAAATATTGTGTTACTTTCTTGCTAAATTGCTTTTAAACTTTCAGCTCGTTAATAAACCGTCCATCCCGGCTTACGATAAACCTCCAATTCTCCGCGGGTTCCCAGCAGTGCCGGAACTATCCAATTTTGAGCCCGGGGGAATGCTGGAACGTAAGCCTCCACGCCCCTCGCCGAAAAAATGTAAAGTGAAAAGTTGTATCAAGAAACTAGAGTTATTTTATTTTAACAAATAAAAATTGCAATGTTTTAGCTAGAAGAAGTTTTTGGAAATATATTTTAAATAATAGCTTTAAGTACATTTTTATTGTAAAATTTTCAGAATTGTTGGCATTTTTCATTTCATAGAGTTCTACACTATAAGTAATTATTTAAGGTAATGAATTTAATTGAATTTTTTTAATCAACAGACTATTGTAGCACGACTTATGAAACTGCGATAACGGTTTTCTAGTTCTAATTTCTTTTTCACTTTTTTACGAATTTTTCCCATCTCTCCCATCATCGAGTTCCTTGACTTCCGGGGCCCTGGGCGATCGCCCGGTCTGTCCATGCCTAGCGCGGGCGCTGGTTCCGGATACATCTCGTCCCATCGTCCTTCACGTCCTTCACTTCTTTCCTGTTACGTTTACGAGGTGGGATGGGGACTTCCTTCTCAGCTGCCAGAGGCCGCCCTTAGGTCCATCTCATCCAGTTCCCTCGCATATTGCAATACCGAGGCACCCCATTACCCCGTCTCAAGTGGATAAGTCTGGTTATGGAGAAGGATATCCATATCGGTATTCAGAATTTAGTGGGTTTGAAAGGAGGATAGCCTGGTGGATAACACAGGCCCTCCTTGCCAAAATGCACAATGTCCATGCCTTGTACAGGATGTGAACGTACTGCCTCGTGTGTAAGTCTTGCATGTACTGAAGTGCATCCTGTGTCAGCAGACTGGGAAGTAATGAAATGGAGGTTGGCAGGTTATGGATAGTGGTGAAAAGTGCCCCACCATACCACATCGAGGTTAAATTCCATCCGCGGTGCGAAAAACCCCCAACCGTACGAGCCGGCCGAAGGAACGAAAGCGTGCCCGGCTTAACTATCTCGGCTACCCACAGCGGCATAATAGTGGGTAATATGTAACGTCTCATAGTTCAGAGATTATCGTGGTCTCCTAGCTGGAAGTGCTGTGGTTCAGGTACAATAAAGTCTTAAATTCATTTGATGAGGGTAATTACTTATCCAGCAGTTCCACATTCACATATTTTGGGCTGGTAGTTCTTAAAATGGCAAACAAATCGCCATCTCTCTTTGCAGTATTTTATGTTTAAGAGAAGGTGATTATAATGTCAGTTACTCGTTTTACTCCAAAAATAAGTCAAGAAGCTTCGTTGCACAGTTCAAATGCAGTTTTTCCATTATAAATTGAAGATTTTTATTTCTCTGGTAGCAAAGACTTTCCAGCGCCTCGTCATCGCCCCTTTCTGTACAGCCCTGGATGCGTCTCATCCCCTGCGTTAACGGCCTCATTTGTTTATCAGTTCCACCTGCGTGCTACTCGGCGGGAAATAGTGGCGCGGCTAAACAAAAACACAGGTCTCGCAGCACGGCACAACCAGTCGCCCGAGAGGGGTTGGGGAGTCGCGTTTATCAGATGAAAGCGCGTCGCAGTGGGGAACAGCAGCACCGAAAACTGGTCAAAACGTAAAAACCTTTCTCAGTTGCAACTAGATAAGCATGTGGAGGTTAGGGAAGTCGCTAAGAACGAATTATCAATTAAAATTGAAACACATGACGGATTCAACATGGCGGGATTGAATCTTACAAAGTTCTTGATTAAGGGAAAAGTTGAGTCCAGTTTGAGGTTGTTGATTGCAAAACAGTACACAAATAGAACAAGTGGTGGGGCAGTCATTATAGTATTATTTGTAACGATGAAGAAAAATTGTAACAGTTATTTTGAAGTAATATACAACTAATATTGCAGACATGTCTTGCAAAATTCTTTCTACCGAACTGTTCAAATGACTATGTATTAATGAATTTTTCTTAATGCCTTCTAAGACAGGTCATAAAGACAATCGACTTTTTCTATATATCTACGGGCAACAATATGTTAATCGACGCTGTAAGATATTCAACAAAATTTGTCACAGTAACAATGTCTCACTACTTGTTCAGCTTTAATATTTTACCTCCCATTCCCATAATAGTTATTTATGCACCAAAGGCGTAATAAGGGTTCTAACGATCGAGGGCCTTTGCCCCGAGGACTTTTTGTCTCCCGTGATCATTAGAACCAGTTAACGTGCGTAGTACATACACATTTTTATATTTCACCTAATTTTATAGACTCAGATTTTAGTATTTACTAATTAAGTAGATGTTAACTTGACTCAGTTTGACTTTTCATATTTCCCTCCCTTAATTCACTTTCATAATTCTCTCTCATAATTCTCTCTCGTAATAAGAGAACATATCACTTCTTTCAATTGTTTTCATATTTCCCACGTAATCACGATCCTGTCGGTCCAGGAACGTTAGGCAGTTTATATCGAATTCCGTATAGTAGGCAATTAGGTATTTTTTTACAGACAACACTCTTTCTTCACTGGCATCACCAAAAACGTATTTTCGGTAAAACTTGATTCTTTTTGCCGCATTCCATAACTTTCTCTGAACTAGCTATACGAGAAAGGAAGAGGGTGAAACAATAGAGAAACTTAAATTGAATATTGGAATTATCTAAGCCAATTACTGTGGTAGAACGCGCTGTTTAAAACTTTTCAAAATATATATCCGATTGGTGTAAATGCCTTTCAGAGTTGAATACTTTAATTAAGAAATGGAGTGGAAACATCGTAGATTTATTTCGACCCTCTTGCTCGGCAAATACGTTTCAGATTTTTGTTTAATGTGAAATGAAAAATGAAGAAGAGATGGATTCTTAGAAAAATAGAGATTTCTTTGTGTATCCTCTATATCCTGGGAGTTCAAAAAAAAGTATTAAAATGTAGAGTTTATTCCGCTCATAAATATGTTTTAGTGAAAGTGTAAGAAAATCCACTTTAAGACTATTTAAGAGAGAGAATTAAATTATTCGAGTACCTCTTCTTACTCTTAATCATTCGTGTTATTAAAAGAAATAGTTAAAATATAAAGTAAAAAAAGCATTTCACTCGCATTCTGATTACACCTTATTTATAAAAAAATATTTTTCAGAAGGCCACACTTTTATACTTTGATATTTTTAAACGGAAAATTTACTCCTTAAATAAATATCTCTGCAACCAATGACTTCAGAATTCCTAATAAAATCTTCATCTCAAGATGAATTCAAAACTTCTATTGCCACCCTTTCGGGCTCCTATTCCATAGTACACAGAGTAGGCCGCATTACGGGAGGTGCAGCTCGGTAAAAAAAGGAGGCGTCCTCCACCCCCTCCAGTGCGGTGTCTCCCCCCTCTCCCACAATTCCCTGACCACCGCCGCCGCCTCAACTGCCGTGCCACCCCTTCTGCTACACATTGCGCCGCCAGTACTGTCGCCGCCGCCTCTCGTCACAATCCTTGCGGCCACCAGCGCCGTAGCCACCGCAACCCCTTGAATTACCACCGGGAGCGGTGCCTTAGTGCATCAACTGATGTCACTGCAGCGACTCTGACTGGGAGGTCCTAGGTTCGAGTCTCGACGCCGGCAGGATTTTCGATACTAACTTTTCAGCTAGGTCGAATTCAGTCGCTGTCTGGAGGAGAATTCTAGGGACCGGCTGATCTGATCGGTAGTTTTTTTCGTGGTTTCTCCGATCAACCCAGGCGAATGCCGGAGCAGTACCCTAACAAACAAGCCACGGACCGCGCTCGATCATTCCTTCCTCATCCTTGTCCTCTCCTTGTCCTATGTGTGTGTAAGGGCTTCCTTACACACACACTTACACTAAGATGCACTACACTACCACACATGCCAGGAGACCGGTCGGGGGCTTCGAATTTGTCCCGGCTGGGGCGGTGCGCCACTGGTGGGAGATATATGGTTGAGGAAAACCCCGCTAGTGGACGGTAGGTCGGCGCCGGATCTCGCCATCCAGTGGAAAAAAGATCACCACCGTCTCCCCATGAAAAAACATGCACTACACTTACGGGACTAATGACCTCAGTAGTTGACGCGCCTGGAATCATCAATCAAACCTTGAATGACCACCGTTGTCTCCGTTCAATTCTATGTACCGCCTGGGAACTTGGGTCCCAGTGACGTTTCCGCCTCCACTAAGTCTTGTGGCCGTCTGCCCCCTTTCCCCTACGGCAACGACATGGGACCGCCGAGTTTACTTCTCCCATGGAAGCCGTTCGGATTTTTCGCCCTTAACACTCTACCAAATCTAAATTGACAAATTCTTGTGCCAGGCCAGAGCTATGTATCAAATGTATGCATGTAGCCTAAAGTTGTGTATCAGATTTATACATGTGACCACTTAGAAGGGATGCCCTGTGTGTCAGTTTGATACATATGGCAACCAATGAAAGAAATAATAAAATAAAAATAAAAATAGAAATCCGCGTCTTCGATCGGGTTAGCACCCGTAAACTTAACTGATTATAACTAGTCCGATACGCTAACCGTTACCAAACCGAATGCGCGCGTCGCCGTTCCCACCGCCCCTCACCCTCACTACCACCCCCGTCACCTCCCGCGTGGCGGCCGCCACCGCCGATAACTCGCGCCCCGGAGGCGCCGGCCCGCCGAGAAGAGCGGAACCCGGCGGCGGGAGAGGGGGAGAGGTCCGCGCGCCTGAGATTAGCGTCATCCGAGCGCCCACCCAACCAACCGCACCCACAGCGCTGGCCGCGGCCGCTTATCCCCGGGAGGGCGCGCGGCGCGATAATCGCGCTCAACGAGGCTCTTGTGCCCCGCCCCCCGCCCTCACTGTCTCACTCTGCTAGCCTCTCTTCCCGCCTCGTCTCAGCTTTTCTTTTTCTTTGGTATTCGTTTCAGCGAACTCATTATTTGTTGACATTTATTGAGAGTAGTTGCTCGGTTTCTTTGGGTTGTGAACCCACTTGCGGAGCGCTTTTAGTGTTAATATTATAATTTTTGTATTACTAAAAAAATATAAATGTAGTTACGATATGGACGTACGTATGTAATTGTATGAGTTAAAGTTATTATTTTTATCGATTTTTTCCGTACTCATAACTATTACACTAGGCATCTACCAGGTTTTCTTGGTGTTCCCCGTTTCCTCTCTCTCTACCATTCAGTCATTCGAGATTTTATTTATTTATTTATTTATTTGATCAATCAATCTTTGAAAACAATATAAATCTATGACGTATGGGGTACGAAAAATCTGTGTACGTTTTCTCTCTACCATCATTCTCTATCCATTCTGCATCTTATTCTGCATGCATTAGTTAATTCACCATAATGCAGATACCCGAATTATATATTGCTGTGTGTGCCAGACAGACACAATACTTACTAGATGAATCCGTGTGAAGATTCCGCTTTTAGTAAATCGTTGTTTTAAAAGTGAACATTGTTTTTTACTGGAACCAAACTTCGTGTTTGACTATCCGTGCTATGGAGTGGGGGTACTCTCCAAAAATATAATACTAAAATGTTCAAAAAGCAAACGCAAGTTAACCCTTGTCCCTTGCGGGACATGAGTCGGTTTTAAGGCCCTAGATAGCTTCGGTTCCGAGTTAGTCACGATGGAACTATGTGTTGCGGGTTGCATTGCCGTATGCTTCCCCTACACCAGGGGTCGACCACACGCGGCCCGCTGTCTCTTGCGAGCCGCGAAGACATCTCAAGCGACCCGAAGGGCCTATATTTTACACGAACTTTTAAGAATGTGCAAAACTGACTCGAAAGTTGATATTGTGAAGCTAGCGGCCAAGATACAAGCCGAATCATTGCGCTAACTGAACTTTCCTGAACTGTTCTTTTGTGAGGCGAATTTTTGACACAAAAACTCTTTTCGACTTAAATCTGTTTTAAACAGAAGCGTAATTCCCTATCCAATAGAACACTTACCGATTTTTGTGTTGGTAGTTTTTTTTTATAAATCGTACACACTGGTCATCTTTTGCCTTACTGCATTTAGTGAGGATGATCGCTTTCGGCGAATCTCTATCACCGGGAATGTGCTTGAAAGCAGGTTCACACAGCGCTGTTCGGTTGAGACGATTGGCCCGAGCATGCGTTACTTACATTAAAATCATCGACAGTTTCCGTTAGCACGTTCATCATCATCATCAAATGTATATAAGAGATAATGATGTCTTAATATTTTTGTCGAAATAAATCAAATTCAAATTGTCTTCAATTGCCAATTTAACATTGCTTTCCTCCCTTCTCGTCCGATTTAGCATTCCGTAGTTGCCTGCCGATTTAGTATTTCCTAGCAGATTCAATGTTCACCATTTTGGTATAAGTAAATGTTCTAAACGTTAAAGATCTTTAGCATTTTCGTTAGTAAAACATAAATGAACTAAATTATTGCATCACTTTTCTTTGATAATCTCGCGAGTTTTTGTTTATTTACCGACTTTTTTTTATTTTAATTACTCTCATTTGCTACATTATTTTCGATGAGCCGTAGTTACCACTCCGGTGTACTGGTATCTGTGGAAATTATAAGAATATTCTGACTAGTTTCTTTTCAATTTCTTGAACATATCTGTTTTTCTCATTTAGCAAATTGTTTTAATTGAAAATGAACACCATGCTTTTAGCAGTTTGAGTTAGCTCTTATTAAACCAGCGTGTTTGTAGTTATTTATTTTGTTGTGTTCTTTTACTGCTGTCATTTAAACGAAACATTACATGCTTTTCTGGCGTTGCCATTCTCATTTACTACTTTGTTGAAGTTTGGAGTTCTCAGACCCACACACACTTCTCTCCCCACAGACATCTTGCAGGAAGATGCTCCCGGAATTACAGCATTCCTCAACTTCGTCGAGTGAATTGCAGATCTGCAGTTACTCATGTTCAACTCGGACAAAATTTCGTTATCTAACTCGAATACCTAAGCAACGGAGGTTGCTGTTATTAAATGGTTTGAACGTACTTATATATGAATTGTGTCAATCATTGTGAAGATTGTCAAACGGTGTGCTTCAAGTAAAAACGTATACACCATTAACTTTTTAGTATGTCATTTTATTAAGATTTAACAATGAGATCATTGTTCATTAATGATATTAATGTTTGTAAAATAACGTGAAACATATTGTTTACAAATAGACTAGAATTATTTTATGTGAAGAACGGATCAGTTTTCGTTATATTTTGTTTTATTTCATTACATATTTATCGTTTTGAATATAAAAGTTGAAGAAAAAAGTAATTAAGAGTCATTCATTCAAGTCATCAAGACAAAACGGCATTAATATGTGCGAACATCAATTTTTCCGCACACATTTGATTTTTCTGCCGATTTTCCTTTATGAAATTCAATTGGAAGTGTTGATTGAATGAATGACTGAAGATGTTTGGGGTAAAGAAATGTCGGATTAATATTCAAAATTACTTGATACAAATTTTAATATTAACCATCTGCATAAACCGAATTCAACTATAATGAAATGTTATGAAACTAACCGTAGGCAGAGGATTACAAGGGTCGATGTCGTTCTCTTACAGCGTCCGTTAAAAGTGCGGCGCATATCTTGTTCTCTTCCGACAAGAGTTCGACTTCTTCATCGACTAGGCTCTAGAGTCCATGTCAGACTTTGACAAGACAATGCCTCACTGTAATCTTATGTTCACATTTGCTGAAGTAACGCGGGTAGTTATTTATCACGATATTAACACAGGAAACGGATGAATTCTATTTATACTGTAAAATGGAAGTAATTGTATTCAAGTCATTCTCACTGCGCCTTTCTCTGTTCCACTCTGCCTATCCCTTCTTCACAGTGCCCGACTCTTCTGCGCCCTTTCCCGCTCACCACGTCTCTAACCCGCTCCGCCCGCCAGTACTGCCCTACCGTTTTTGTCCTACCCCATGTCTCAATGCTTCGTCAGGTCATGCTACGCTTCGTCTCATATTCCCTGCCCTCCTATCTTCCCGCCCCTACCTCTTGCTTCACCGTCTCATCCATCGGCCTCGCCCGCCTCTCCCTCTCATCCGCCCGACCCTCTCTCTCACCACCCCCCCACCGTTCCCTCACATGGCCCTGCCTCCCCGTCTTATCCGCTCGTTTCGCACTCTCATCTGTTCGTCCTACCCTCACATCCGCCAGCACCGCCATTGTCCCCGCTCGCTCCCTCTCATCCCGTTGGCAAGCCCTCTCATCCGTCCTTCCCTCTCTCTCATGGCCCTGCCACCCTTTCATATCCGCCCGCCTCGCACTCTCATCCGCTCTCCGTACCCTCTCATTCACCCGCCTCTTTGTCTCATCCGTCTGCTTCGACATCGTAACCACTCGCCTCGCCCTCCCATCTTCCGCCGCCACGCCACGCCCACTATGCTCTTTCCCGCCTGCTGCTCCAACAAGCCCGCCTTCATCCCTGCCCGTGACCGTCCGGCCCCACTCACCCCGGCGCACACTGCCTCATGCCTATCATCTCATGCATGCCCCGCCTGCCCGTCCCACCCATATTTCTGCGCCATAGTCCGTCTTACTTTTCTGCATTACTGATAACCAGAAAAACACCCATTTCATCTCCTTAAACGAATCCCTTATTTCACCGCTCAGAAGAAGACTTCTGAAGAATTCTTTCTTAGTGGTTACATAGAGATCACAAGTTAGAGAGGAATTGGTATTCCATATTTCACGTTTTTAGCTTCAGTAGTTATGCTTGTACATTGTTATGACGATCAGTCAGTTTATCACTCAGTTCCGTTGTTAGTATACAGACATTTCAACGTATGAAATAAAGCTTATGTCAACAAATTATTATTCAAATGAAATTCCTTGCTAAACAATAAATTGAGTTTTCGGAAAAATCACATTCATGCAGAAACAAGGAGGTTCGAACTGACCGTATTTTTGTTGTTCGTATGGAAGTCAGTACACCGGTCGATTTCAAGAATGAAAGTGGGGACAACTTGAGGAAGTAAAGATAGCCCACGAGTCGTTATTATTTGTGGTCATGTACTGACATCAGCTGGAAATCGATAATAATCATCAGACATCAGCCGGAAAACCAAACAGTGTACCAATCGGAAGCTTACATATAAGATTGGCATTTACAAAGGGGCATAGTTCCTTTAAATTATTAGCTGATGTGAAAATTCATCTACTTTCGAGACCCAAACTTACTATCTTACGATAATCTAGTGACAGAAACTACGTGAATGTATCTGACCCGCTACGTTTATTGACTCACATTGACGTAAGTTTCCAAATCAACGTATATCATATACACGCGTCTCATGAAACTAATTTACGTCTTCAATAAATTATTGGTTTATTAGTACTCCAAACATCCAATAGATAAAAGAAGCATTCGTTTTTAAAGTGGTATTACAGGTGAATTTTTAAACTTATTTTTAATTCAATGAAAGTTGAACATTGGGATGTGAATATGTATCCATTATTTATCCAGTTGCATGTGGCCTATCTCCACTATACAAGCAACAGCTGTATTTAATGGTGATCCAGTGTCAGACACAAATTCTTCAGTACAAATGGTATCTTCCCAGGTCTTTTCTCGTTATCTAATGTAATTTCACTCTAATAAACTCATCCAAGAACTAACAACAGGTTTAAACATTTATTGTTTATCATAGTTGCCACACATGAACGACGTATCGTCGTAATCGAGTAGTCCACGATTTAATTTTATTGCAAATAGAGTTGAGGATTCTTCGGAACACACGAATTGTGGTCGGTGAATTAAAAGGAGACTGAAACGTTATCAGTCGATTCTGAAACTTTCAAACTATACTCGTTTAGTTACAGAATTTCTCTCTTCAAAGTCTTGCGACGGGTGGCCCAGATTAACCTCGTCGTATCTCCTCCCGCTCACCCTCTCGCCCCCCCCCCGCCCAATCCACGATCCCCATCCCCATCTCCCACGTATCTCGCTGCAGCCACTCGTCTCCCGAGAGGGCCCGCGAGATTATCGCGCCCCGCTTGAGCTTCGTGCCCTCTGCCGCTCTCTCCTCCCCCTCCACACCCACCTCCTCCTCCTCCCCACCACCCCCTTCGCGCTGATCCCCTCTGCTCGCGTGCGTCGCTGCTGCGCTCACGGTTCTTGCTTTCGCTGCTAAGTCTTTGCGTGCGGGGGTGGCGCCTGTTTGCAGTTGCTCTCTCCGGGAAGTGCAGAGTGTTGTTGAACAATGAAGTATTCATGCAGTCAGGAGGGCCCCTTGTATGGTTGGGAGTCGTAGTTGAAAACTCGGAGATTAAGGACCCTGATGATCGCGCCGAACTCTCGGTAGTTTTGAAAATCGCGTTCTTTGGAATGGGCCAGCTTCACTTCTTGTGTACCTTTCATTCAGTAATACCTGTATGTTCAAAAGATGTCTACCTATGGTAAAACTTCGTTCCAGTGTCCTCATAATTTCAGGTTTCATTGGTCATTTAAAGTAGTCTACTTGGGGCTCTAGTGAAAATTATAAGAAACAAATATTGACATCGTTTAAACCTGAAATGAAACACTGTAAAATAATTATTTATTTATGTAATAAATCTAAATTAAATGAAGAATTTTCGGTCTTTCTGACGCATACACGAAATAGAGAAAATTCAGTGTTGAGTTTTCATATAATCGTATTTAATACTTAAGTGACAACCAGCTGACATGATTATAGGTTAATACGCAATATCAAAATGTTCACCATCATATTGTTTTAAGTTTATAACTCTGGCTTTTTCCTCGTCTGCAAACTAAGTGTATTGGAATTTTTTCGCTTTGAGCATATTCTCAAATTTTGTTTCTCACTACAAATTGTGTTGTCTATTAGTTAATCCCCAAATTTGTTCATGGATGTGGAGTTTACTCTTAACATTTTTCGAAAAAAAATAGCGTAATCTGGGTTCATAGTCCTTCAACCAATGTGATTAGTGAGAAATCGTCATGAATTTGTTCGCACGCGCAGTACTAATTCTGACTTATTGTGACATTCAACACAATTCCTTCATTTCTTTTGTAGCAGGGGTGTGAGATTATTCTTGCAACTCAGTAGAATCGTGATTTTCGAGACTCATTTAAGGAGTGTGAGCTGGTCATGGTAGTCGTAGTAAATATAGTAGTGTATTATCGTTTCTTTGTATGCAGTCTCATGGATTGGGTTAAGAGACCTGTAGCTTATTTGCCTTCTTATATTTTATTAATTGGAGTGTTCATTAAGAAGTTTTATTTTAAGTGTATGTCGGTCTCGCTTTCTCATTTGGGCGTCCTAGGATTCAAGTCCAGGTGGTAGCCACATTTGCTAGGCGAAATTAAACCGCAGTCTGGAGCGGAATTCTAGTGGTCGGCTGTTCTGATTGGTAATTTTCCGTGGTTTCTCCAATCAAGACCAGGTGAATATCGGAGCACAAATAGACTTGGTAGTCTCTTGATGAATTTCAGCGATTCTAATTGCTCCACAGTAAAATATTCGCGATTAAAACACAACTCAACGTTGGCTAATTAATGTAGTTTCCATTGATAAATCAAATTTGTCAAAACTAAACAGGAGTAAAAAATCAGAATCTACTAACTGGTGCCAAGCAGACCCGGTTTCACATACTTAATGAGTATTTTGAATTTTGTAAAGTAGGTCAGTAAATGTTATTATATTTAGTGTAATTAACTACCCTCTATTATTATTATCTTTATTATCATTATCATAATTATTATCTTATTGCGAATATCGGCCATCTCGGACCACGCATCACGTTATTCTCCGAGACCCTGTCAGGCTTATCCCGGAGTGATTAACGTGTCTTTACTCGTTATGAGGAACAGCCTTTTGAGATGTATCCATTGTTTATTCAAGGTTGTTAGTCTTGAATCGCGAACTACAAGGTGATAGAGTGATTATGAGGCGTGAAGGGACAATCAAAAATATCTCCATGACTACCCAAGTTTCGAACCTATTGCCTCTTTAGGGCAGAAGACGGCTGCCGCAACCGCCTGCGTCGCGGGGTCGGCAGAATGTTGTTATTATTATTGTTATTATTATTGTATTATTATTATTATTATTATTATTATTATTATTATTATTATTATTATTATTATTATTATTATTATTATTTAATCGCGTACAGTTCACTGGTAGTGAGACAGAGGTCGCACAGATTTCCTCTATAAAGCATGACTTCAAACTTTTTAATACATATTATAAATTAGATTGTATATCAATAAACAAAGTTCCCACAGGGACAAAAAGTAGATGCATATTTATGTGTACAGTTCAGAAACATAGTTACATTGACTATTGTAGAACCTAAAAACTTCCATTACTTACCAGAAACTTCTTGACCAATGAGCACATTTCTGGCGATTGATGGCGGCACTTTTTATTTCCAAGTGTTTCTGGCGAGTACTTTAAGGTCTTCGGAATGATATCTGTTGCTGAAAGAACCACAGAAAAAGTCTTTGTTTCTACAATATTCCACTGTTCTTTCATAATATAGGCCAATTCTTGGTATTCCTGGAATTATGTTTTTTTACTCGCGAGTTGGCCGTCTTGGACCACGCATACATGCACTTGCACGGGCTCAGTATCAATTATCACGTTGCAAGTCTTGCATGAAATCAATCAGGGGATCAGCGTTAGACTGAATCCGATTTGTATACTCCAGGGTTGTTAGTTATGGGGGAATGGAAGATGGAATGATGAAGATAATGAAGAATGAATGGACGGCACACACAAGCAGACATACATACACACACCCATGCCCGAGCGTGACTCGCACCCGCGATGCTTCCGTCCAAAATCGCCACGGCACTGCGGTCTTAGCGATCTCGGCGATCCGGACTGCCTATTGTTGTTGTTGTTGTTATTATTATTATCATTATTATTAATTATTAGTAGCATCATATCATTGTCATGCAGACTCAGGCGCGTCTCTCTCCGTCTAGCAGACTCAGGCGCGTCTCTCTCCGTCTAGCAGACTCAGGCGCGTCTCTCTCCGTCTAGCAGACTCAGGCGCGTCTCTCTCCGTCTGCTGCCGCGTCTCGCTACCGGCGCGATGGGGTCGGGTGTCTCGTCGTCCTCTCGTCACACGAACAACCCAGCGCGCGCGCCCGCACCCACGCCCGCACCCACGCCCGCACCCACGCCCACACCCACGCCCGCACCCACGCCCGCACCCACGTCCGCGCCCACGCCCGCGCCCACGCCCGCGCCCACGCCCGCACCCACGCCCGCACCCACGCCCGCACCCACGCCCGCACCCACGCCCGCACCCACGCCCGCACCCACGCCCGCACCCACGCCCGCACCCACGCCCGCACCCACGCCCGCACCCACGCCCGCACCCACGCCCGCACCCACGCCCGCACCCACGCCCGCACCCACGCCCGCACCCACGCCCGCACCCACGCCCGCACCCACGCCCGCACCCACGCCCGCACCCACGCCCGCACCCACGCCCGCACCCACGCCCGCACCCACGCCCGCACCCACGCCCGCACCCACGCCCGCACCCACGCCCGCACCCACGCCCGCACCCACGCCCGCACCCACGCCCGCACCCACGCCCGCACCCACGCCCGCACTCACGCCCGCACCCACGCCCGCACCCACGCCCGCACCCGCCAGCGGCGAGTCGCCCTCGGCACTCGGGGCGCTGGGCGCTCTGCGAATCCCCACCCGCCCGCGGTCGCCCCCCGCAGCAACAGCAGCAGCGCCGGAGGCAGAGCGAGGAGGCGGCGGCGGCGGCATTCGCGATAATGTGAAAACGGATATGACGACGCGTGAGGGCTCCGGAAAGGGCGCGCGCTTTCCCCTTTTTCTCATGGAAATTTCTTGCTATAAATTCTGTTTCATTTTCATATGTAAATTTTCAGCGGGGGGGTGTGGGGGGTGGGAGGGGTGCGGAGGCCTGGGTGCCCGCCCTCCCGCTGGCCCCCACCACCGCCCGCCCCTCCCACCCTTCCAGGAAACGTGAGAGTATTCTGTGATATTATCATTCTAATTTTGCGAAGCTGCTCCCGCGATATTATGCGTAACGTTTAAAAAAAAATTTTGCATCGGCGTTTCCGTGTTCCTCGTCGCGATGGCATTTTACGCGTCCTTAGCATTACCATAATCTTGTCTTCGGATTTTCCGATCTGCATAACAGATAAAGAGGTCGTGCCGTGTATACTTTGCGAAAGTTGCGTCATGTGTTTGTAAATCTGAGAAGTCAGTGCCTTGTGGTTACCGTTATTGCCTTACATCCGAAAATGTTCAAGCAAATTGGTTTAAGTAAAACCGCTACTTTTGTGGGAATTTTATTAGTCACGTTTCTCTTTGTGATTAACAGAAGAGTGAAATCAAACAAGTTGCAGTGTTGTGCAACAGAATGGCAAAGTATTCATCCTACATTGATCTCCCAAAATATTTCTTATTTTATTTTTATAAAATTGTTTCGTATATATTATATATGTAATTTCAATGCCACAAAAATACAAATTCATGATTTGTTAAAATCTTAATGTCAAAGTAAGAATACACTTCTAGGAATAATCGAATCAGGACATTCACTTGTCACTATTTTACTAGTTCATACTTAAATATGAGTCGCCTTACACTTGTGAATCATACAAGTGAAGAAGTATATACTTTGAACACTACTGATGTTGCTGTTGAGCAGAGAGCATTGAAGACTTTTAGCTTCAGGAACCTCTACTAGATGTTAGTTAATCCTGGGATTGGTAATGCTGTTATTTCAATGTGACACGATATCATTTATAATATTTACTAACTGATCAATTAAAAAAATCAGTATCATTATTTGATCGTTGTTAAATCGGCAAAAAGTATTTCTTATAAGTTCCTTGGCTATTTAGAAATATTATTTTCCCTATAACAGAGAATAGCCACTGAGTATATCTCGTGGTGATTTCATAATTATTTACGTATATTGACAC
This sequence comes from Teleogryllus occipitalis, assembly GCA_011170035.1. NCBI lineage: Eukaryota > Metazoa > Arthropoda > Insecta > Orthoptera > Gryllidae > Teleogryllus > Teleogryllus occipitalis. The sequence continues at coordinate 85,851 of BLKR01001433.1, read as the reverse complement.
TAATGTAAAACGCTAGTTTCATCTGGTTTGTTCTGACAGTCCCTTTGAGTTCACAATAAATCATATTTTTGGACTCGGTTGATAACAGGATATAATATGCACAAAATATTCCAGTCGGTCATTAAAAAATGAAACAGAGTTGTCGTGCTGCTGGGGGAGTTGAATTGGGGTTTGGCTAGGTTATGGTCAACACTTAACGTGGACTACGTAGTACATATTAACACGCCAATTCACTCTCCTTTGGGGGCAGTTCACAGGACTTGAGAAGCAAATTCGAGATTAAAACTCAATCCATACAGCTGCACACACTTTTGACGGTTAGGTAATATAATACTAGTTCAAACCGCAAAAGTATTCCGAACTCGGAAAAATATTTTCCCGGTCTGGGATTTGAATTTGATCGCATAGTCTCCGCGAATAGTTATACCAACGTTCCCGATGCAACGAAAGAAAACATTCAACTTTGGAATTTTCGAATGTTCTGAGGTTGGAATAATACGCATACCTATGCCATATTAAATCGGAGGCCGATGAAACAATTTTAAACTTTTGCTTTTTTTCGAATTTTGAGAGGCTTCACTAAAAATCGGACTTGTATTATTTTTGTAGGAATGCTTTACTCTTTTCCACAAAAAAGAAAAAAATGAAAATATTGAGAAAATTTCGAAAATGTCGTAGTATCTTAATGAAAAAAAAAAATCCTAAAATTTAAGAGATCCGTTTGAAATTGAAGATATCAGTCATTTCAATGTGAGAATGTCCATTCTATTGAGACGTCCCCGTAGAGAAGTGCCTAATGTTGTTCACTGTCAGATGGAAAGTCAGTTTGACAAAAAACAACACTTTTTCGGTATCAAGAATTTCCAAATGTGTATTTGATTATTAGAGGCCTCCAGTAGCGGAAATGCTGGTGAACAGAACCACACAAAACATTCCCAAAATTAGCACGCACGTTGTTCAAGAACAACAAATAATTTTTTTTCGTAGAACTCTGCAATAAATTAGTTTAACAATAATGGTCACAAATATTGCAATAACTTATTATATTTCATATTCAGTGTCACTGTTCTTAACACACCAAAAATATTAAAAAAACATTGCACCCTAACGAAACACATGAATAGCTAATATTTAATGGAGGGCAGCCTCTTTCTTATAGCCTTGCTATCGCATAACGTCTGATACTCGAAAATAGGGGCACACTAAGTATGATTATTCTGTCAGAAAGCGCTGTGTGATAATAAGGAGAATATCACACTCAATATTTGCATTTTTAAGTGAAAAAAGGAAATTCAATTTTTGTTGGTTTTTTTCTCGAATTTCTGAGTATCTAACGAAACAATAGATACCTCGTACATCACAGTAGGCCGCCTAGCTTTCTTTCAATTTCTGTGCGCATTAGAAATTAGTAAAATAGATACTAAGTCCTATACGAGAATTTAATTTGCTACATATACGAGAAAGGGAAAAGAACACCTTTTCAGTATCTGATACCTAAAACGTGGTTTTCTGTCAAAATATCGGTACTTTTTTTCTACATTATTACATACGAAATAATAAAGAAAGCAAAACCAAATCAATGTTGTGGGGTCCGTTTCTGGTATTTTTAAAAGTAAACTTTATTTATATTGGATAGTACTAAAAAGCAGAGTAGATGAGGTATTACATTGAACTTCAACCGAAATGTCAATAAATATAAATATTTGTCTTCAAAATTGTCCACACTGTTATGGAAATAGTTCAATATAAATACAATAAATTATTAAGCTCTCTTTCCTTTTTAAACTATTACATACTTTTAAGTTGGATTAGTTTAGTTATATGGACTGATTAAAGCATTCGTATTCTTACTACATATAGTATTTTTGTTTTTATGTCCTGTTTCATTGCGTGAAATATGTTCTTTTAGATGTTTTAAAAAGATACGATTTTTTAGGATTGACTCGAACGTAATATTCGACGTCAAGATTTTACTTCAGAAGTAACGTTTCGTGCATTATTCTTTTCTTGATCTCTCAATTAGCTCAAATTGATAAATCAAAACTTCACGATTGTCAAACTGTATTTTATACCTCTCATGTAGTAAGGAAATCAGTAGCTTCATTCACTCCTTAATTTACCAATTATGTAACGAAAGGCGGTAAACTTGACTCTCAAACGAATATACACTTCAGTAGAAAATTTTGAAATTACTTCCTATGGATTTTTGTTTTGAGGCTCTTGGAGATCCTTATTAATGATAGGGAATAAAATCGACGATTGTTGAAAGGTAATATAAAATATACAAAAGGGACGAAACAAGTCCTGGAAGCTACAATATCATTCCGTGTTCATGGAATTTAGTAACACGTGAGGCAACACGTTGCATTCCTATTTGCGAATTGCAATAACAGAAGAGGGAAATATCCCCTGCCAGAATTTAATGAGGGTGGAATTATGTGGATGCTGGAAATTCGGCGTACAATCCCCGGAGCCTGGGCTATGATCTCTCGCAGCCGGGCGAAATTCCTGCGCACGCACCAGCAGACAGCGAGGCGGTGCGGTAGTCGCAGCGGCGGCGCAGTCGGAATCGCCGCCGCGCCACTAGGGTTATTCCCAAACAAGGCGGCGAGGCAGCGAGGCCCTGCCTCATGTCTCTGACATAAGTGGTATTATTAAATAATTAATTAATTTATTAGTGTCACGTAATTGTTTTTTATTTCTTTCATACGGAGATCGACATTCACTGAATTTGTTTAGTGGAACTACGTGTTGTGTAGTTGTTTGAATAGTTGAACTACGTGATGCTAGGGTTTCTTTTATGGAGGGAATTATGGAGGAAAAAGACAAACGCAGTCAACTTCATATCTTGTTAATTACTAAATAAGTAAATATTAATCAATTAATTAGGTAAAAAGTTAAATTTTATTTGTACCATGAGTGTTAACTGTTTTTTATTTATTTATTTTACGCCACATATAGTTAAAACGTGTGACGTGCTATGTGATAGTGCTATGTGACGTGTGATCTAATTAGAGCTACGGCAAAAGCCTGAGGGTCTTTGGTCCGAGGGATTTTTGTCGACTTATGACGTCCTCGGTGCATAAATAACTAATATTTTTTTGTTTGTTTCCATTTTTTGTGTATACAAGTGTAGGTGGATTAATGATGGTAATTATTATTTCTTTAGTAGTCCATTTATTAAACATATTCAATGGAATTAACGAAACTATGTCGCTGAGTGAAAGTCTTTAAACCAATATATATCCCACACTACATTTCCAAACTAGTTATGTACTGGCCATTCACCTCAATGTCTTTCCCCATCATATCAAATCCGAGGAAAGGGGACTATTTGGTTCTCCGAAGAAAAAAATTCGGAAGGTGGAAAAGTTTGCGGTCAGAACTATTCTCTAATCTACTAAACTCTTTCTAAATTAAGCCAAGACTGACGCGGACGTCACCTATTCTCTCTTTCCACAGTTCAAACTATGATCAGAATATTAAACAAGACAACATCTGAGAAACTCATCGGCAATCCAGCATCTACGCTTCGCCTACCTCAAACGACTGTATGTTTACACCACTTCGTATTTACTGAGATCTTGTGCGGTCGGGAATCGAATCCGGGGTTTCGGGTCATGGAAAGTGAGCACCTTGACCAATGAACTAAACCACGAGGGCTGGCTCCTATGCACTTGTATTAAATCCGTATTATTTTTCCGGTCACCAATTTTGCTGCAATAAATTACTACAGAACAAATATAAGAAATTTCGAAGAGATTTAGTAGAAATCAGAGGAATTCGAAGGTACCTATGGGTAATTTCTTTTTCCAGCAACAATTGGGTATGAATGATTATCGAGTGGGATAATTTTAATCTTATCATATCCTATAAATCATTGTTTTATATTGTTAATATTTGCAGCAGTGGAACTCTGAACATAAAGCGAATTCTGTACAATTCATAGCAAATGAATTACAACAAAAATGTAATTTAAAAAAAAAATACACACGCTAGTATATAAAATTAAATCACCAAAATTACTGTACACAGCCGTGAATGTCTAGTCGGAAGGGCGCACATGGATATAGTGCGTAGATTGCATCTGTAATGAGCCTGTGTTGGTACAAGCGAAGTAGTTTATACGAACGAAACGAAGAACCACTGTAAGTCGAGGTACGCGTGCACTCCTTGAAATTATTACCCTTTGTTTCGCGTGCTGCTAATAGGCGCTCTTGTCGTATTTTTGTACGAAAAAAAAACCACCCAACCGGCTGAGGGAGCGAGCGGAGGGTGAGAGGAAGGGATGCGGAGGGGTGGGAGGAAAGACGCACTAATGCGGAGTAATTCACGCAGAGTTGCGGTTGTTCCCAGCGCGCCCACCGCCCAGAACGCCCGCGCACGCGTGGGAACCCACAAAATTGGCTTTAAATAATGCAGGCGGAACCGAAAAGCGTGAGGCTGGGGAGGGGGGAGGGGCGTCGTCAGTGCAGGGAGCCTGGGGACGCGGCGGCGGCGACGGCGGTAGCGGTGGCGACCGAGGTGTCGGACGACGGCGAAGAACCCAGGATGACGGAGGACGAGGGAGGATACGAGGAGACGGGGAGGACGGGGGAGGACGCCCGGGCGACGCGATGGCGTGGCGCGGCCGGAGCTGCCACCTGCGACCGGGGCGATAAAGTCCACCTGCCACCGCCCTCACGTCCTCGGCGCGCGTTGCGATGCGGGCCTCTTCTTCTTCGCCTGCGTCGCGTTTCCGCCCCCCAGGATCCATCGCCTGATGCTCTCTGCGTACATCCGATCCCATACTTCACCATTCTTTTCCCTCGCATGATTCTGCCTCATCGTGAAGCAGACTGTTTCTTTCTGCTCCTGGCACCTTAGTGCCTGGGCCAGTCCATCTCGGTACCGTGTCTGCCAAGTGATTGGCTACTCACGTTCACTGTATTCGTTCGAGCACACTCTCCATCTGTCCTCTTCCTCGACGTCCTTCGCCTCCTTATGAAGTAGCCAATTACTTTGAGGACGGTCCTATTCGTGGGGCAGACCGCACCCTTACCGTTCTCTACCGGGAAGGGGGTTACGACAACTTTCCAGGCTCTTTCCGCTTCTGCTTGCTGCCCCTGGGATCCTCCAGTTTCCACAATACTCTCTAGATACTCCATGCCGTGGGCCTTCCGCCAGACAGTTGACAGCATTCGAATTCTTTCACCGTTTCTCTTTGGAGTTCGGATAACTTTCCACGTTCTCTTTGCCTTCATCCGAACACCCATTCTACCGAAACTAGATTCCGCTCGTCCCTCACATGTTGCATTTGCATCCGCTGTTCTCTCTCTGGTTTTTGTTATTTTTACTATATTTGTTATCTCATGATCGTGACCTCAGTGTCATTCTTTTCTCTTCCCTTTGGCCTTTAAAATTAACCAATAATTTTCGTTCACATCTGACGATGTGGCTTAGCTGTCATCATGTGCCAATTCCCATCTCTCCATCGCCTATTTCTCCCTTCCTTGCATGGAATCTATTATATTTAGTCTAGCAATTGTCTTTTTATCCTAATTGTACAGATCTTCATCATTGTTCCATTACCGTGACCAATTTCACTACCATTCCATTTCCACATGTGCCAGTACAAAGTTCTGAACCAAGTGATGTGAATGAAAAAAGGCTTAATAATAAGTTATTTTCGTGCGGACACTGTTAGAGATAACTGTCATGTATTCACCTTTTTGTTGACACATCGGAATTTTTCTGATATCTGCTTTTAACATTTCGACAAACCGAGTTTGTCCTTCGTATACCAATGGCAATAACCAAGTAACCGCACGGAAATTTCAAAATGATATTAATATTGTCACTGGAAATGCAGCAATATTATTTTCGCTAATCACACAGTCATTGATACATTTTATAGCATTTTAACAGTACAAATAATATATTATTACTTCGAAGGCAACTTCACAACAACATGCTCCCCAACTCCTGCTTTAAACATAACCTCAAATCACATTAGAGAATACGATATCAAGTAGATTAATGGACTAAAATACAAGCCGTAACAAGACTACATGCTTAAACCGTGTTTTCCAGAATGTCTTTTCAGGTAGTTAATAAATAACTATAAAAGTATTCGGAAGTTTAAACGAATTCAAAAGTTACAAAAGATAATAAAATATATATTGAGGTAACTGATTAACTCCCATCGGTGGTCGAAGGGCTATTTAGATTACTAATACTCAGTTAGGGATTGAGAACCTTGAATAATGTAATATCTAACCTTATAACGCGATCAGGTGGTTGTGCCCGAGAACGGAAACTTGGGAACTTTCCCAGAACACCACACTAGTACACTATTATTTGTTGAGAGATTCATTTTCAAATTTAGCCTTTACCCACTTTCCTTCATGACTTCGAGAACACTGCAATCAGAGCAGTAATGCTCACTCTATCCACTATCTGCCTTCCCCTGTCAATTCCTACATGGATATTTGTGCGCGGTTTCACGATTCTCGATTTCGCAGTGCCTTCACAGTCACTTTAAAAATTGCCTCTCGTCTTTACGGCAAGTCCTAAACACAGCTCAGCTCGGTGTCGCAACTTTATCTGTCTCCAACGGGACAGAGCCTACAATATCTGAAGATACCGTACAAGTAAATGTATTCCAGTCATCGGCAATAATCATATTGTGGCAATACAATATGCAGTAGAACAACATGAAACGAGTGATTTTACACCAACACATTCTCCCTCTTGTTATTTGTAACAACTCCGCGTTATTATTCTACTCCAAGAACTTGCAAAAGTGTTCCAACCAGAAAATCTATCTGAGGCTGAAACATAAAATTACAGTTGCTTTTCACATTAGTTTCAACTTGCAATTTTCTAAAATTCAGAAAGTTCAACGATAATCAAATTTGCACCATTCTTTTAAGCGTTCCTTGTTTTATCCGTGGAAAAACCTAAAATAATTGGAACTGATTCGAGAATTATTTTTAAAAACAATGCATTAATTTGAAGGAGAAATTACGCGAAAACTACTTGTTTTTTGCAAAAAATTGTGCAGGAACTTTTTTAGAGATCTGATGAAAAAAAGAGATGTTTCTTCAAAATTGTAGTTATGCAATATTAAATTTTTCTAATTTTCGAAAATACAGAGTTCGCCTGAAATGAATTGGTGCCGGGCGCGTCAAGAGCTTAGGTTATTAATCTCGTAAGTGTGGTGCATGCTTTTTATCGGGAGATGGCGGTGATCTTCCCCCGCTGGATGGCGAGATCCGTCGCCGCCCTACCGTCGGCTAGCGGGGTTTTCCCCTAACCAGGACTTTCCCACCAGCGGGGCATCGCCTCAGCCGCCCCAGTCAGGACGAGCTCTAAGCTCCCGACCGGGCTCCCGGAATATGTAGTAGTGTAGGGCATGTTAGTGTAAGGGGAGAGGATAGGACAGGGAAGAGGAAGGAAAGATCGTGCGCTGTCCGTGGCACGTTTGTTACAGTACTGCTCCGGCATTCGCCTAGTGTTGATCGGAGAAACCACGGAAAACTCAGATCAGCAGGCCACGGATCAGAGCAGCCGGCCGTTAGAACTCTCCTCCAGAGAGCGACTGAATTCGACCTAGCTGAAAAGCTAGTGTCGAAAATCCTGCCGCCGTCAGGTTTTGAACCTAGTACTTCCCGGTCAGAGGCGCTGCAGTGACATCAGTTGATGCACTGAGCTACCGCTCCCGGTCTCGGAAATGAGATATGGAGAGACAATTTAAAGAAAAAATTTAAGGCTGTTTTTGGAAAAATAATGTTTAAAGATCGCCTACACGTCAGACAAAATTACACGAAAGCTAGTACTCATATTTTGGAAAAATTGTACGTGATATTATTTCATGATCTGAGTTTCATATTGAAGAAGAGAATTCATCAAGGAGAAAGTCTCTATCTTCGATATTGTAGTTGCAGGAAAACGCCAAAAAAATTGAACTTCAAAGCAATTTCGGAAAATGGTACATTTCATATAAGATGAGACCTTCATCATTATATGGACTACTTTATGCAATAATTATATATTTTGTGCTGATACAAATAAAAATATGCGTGGAGGTGTGCACGCACACATTGTTTCAGCATGTGACACTCAATTCGTAATAGTTGATGAATCTTGTTAGTCGTATTTCGAAATTTCTCCATCTCCAAAATCTCCAATATCACTCAGATTCAATAACACTATTATTCGTTTTCACCATTGCCGTCTTCATCCATTTCTCCCTTTACTTCGACCTCATTCTTTTCGCAAGTTCCTTGTGCCTTACCTTCACTGTGTTCCTCTCTTGACTTTACTGGAGCGCTCTTAACCCCTGAGGCCACCTCGTCGTCCGCCTTGAACACAGCTGTCTCTCCCTCCGACACCTGCCCCCCCTCTCCACCCAGCGTTTCAAAGCCACGCCCGCCTTCTCTCTATCTTCCTATACCTGCTGCGGTTACTTGCCATTTCGCCCCGACCCTTCTCAGCAGCGCCGGTCGCTATCATTCCCGGTGCCCTGCCGCCCCGGACCCCACCCCGCCCAATCCTGCCCACCGTCTCCCAGCCCAGCCCCGCCCCCTCCCCGCCCACCACGCCAACCCGTCGTCGCCACCGCCACCACAGCGTCGCCGTCCACGCGGCCGAGGTCCCCGGCTGCGCGTGGAATATGCGACACGACGCGCGCCGCAGAGTTATTAGGACCGCGCGCTCCTCCTCCTCCTCCACCGCCTCCTACCCGCCGCTCCCCGCCCCCGCAACCGCTCCTTGTCCTTCCTTCGCCCCTCGTAGCTCTCCCTCTCGGCGCCGCGGCCCCAGCGCGGATAATAAGCTCCAGGATACAGGGCTCTTCAATTTGCATGCAAATGCCCGGCCGGCGACGCCGCCGCCCGCGCCGCGCCACGCCCCTCCGCCCCGACGTCGCTCTGCGGGGTGACTCCGCGCCGGCCGCGGGCCCCCTCCGGCCGCGCCCACTCCTCTCCTCCCCCTCCTACTGCTCCTCCTTCTCGTACCCCGGCTTCCCGCCAGAGGGGACGGGGCCCCCCGTTCGTCGTTCCTCCCCGCGAGCCCGGTGCCCGGCTTTTTGTCCCCTCGGGGATACCGACTCCGTTGCCGCCGCCGCCGCAGCAGCAGCCGGCGCGTCTGTCACGACTGCCCGTCCCTCTGTCTTAGATGCCATCTGCATCTCCTTGCGTCTGCGGCGTCCCAGGGCAACGGCTTGTCTCGCCACTGGGCCGAGGCAGGGCGCGGCGCGCGCGCTGCCTTGGGCGGGAGCCGGGATTTCCGACGCGAAGGCGTTTCCGCCCCGCTGGCTGCGCGGGGCGCCCCGAGGCGCGGGCGCCGGCGCGAGCGCGGCGCGGCGCGGCGCGGATACGGGCGCCGTCTGTTTACAATCGTAAACGAGGCCTCCGAGAGGATTTCCTACAAGTAAACATTATCATATTAACATGTTTGATGGCGGCTTGCAAGGAAATGTGGGCGGTGGCGTTAAAAGCGGTGTTTGTGTTTCTAAATTATGTAGCCGTGTGTTTTTGTGGAATTCTTCTGTGTAGAAGGTACAACATGAAAGCTGATTCCGGTTAACAAAAAATCGATTTTCAGTTCTGGGAAGATGAATTTAAAGGAAAGAGTATACGATATAGAATACCAATAGTATAATCGGTCAATTACGAACTAATAGGGAAGAGTTAGGTTAATTGGACCGGTTAGGTTAAGTGGTCCATGCTTTTAAATGTTGGTTGGAAGTGGTGCCTGCTTTTTCAACTGGATGGCATTCGTAGAATGACAGGGCTCATAATCTTAGCCACTTTGATAAGTTTCAGGCCTTCATTGTTGAGTACAGTAAGGTATTTTTTTCTGAAAAGTCAGAGGTTTTTTCTGCCACTCATCTGCTTTGCAATTGTTTTGCGATTAAATAACAACTACAAGAAAAATATTTACATTTGATTAATCATTAGTATTTCTGCTTTATAATAGCGTGTTTTGTTTTTAATAATATGTCGCGGCTTGTATGTTTTCGAGCATATAAAGAAAATACGTGCTGTGGAGTTATCTGGACCGACGGGATGTTAGGTTAAGTCGACCGGTTCATTTACCCACTTTCTTGTTTTTCGAAAATAATATTTGCAGATTTGCAATTAACAGTGACATTAGTTGATGCCGTGAACTATCTCTCCCGTACCAGCCAAAATGGTTTTACTTTAACAGTAGATATTGTTACAAAGTTTCCATGCCTGCTGAAAGACGGCAGGGAAATATTTAAAGACATGATTTATTTTAACGTGAATTTGGTGGAGTACAATCTTCGGTAAGATTTTTTTCTATTTATGTGAAAAAAAGGGTTATAGCTATGTGAATAAATTTCTTTTCATTAAAACGTCAATTTTATTTTCACAGTTTATTTAAATTTCCGCTGTACTTTACCTTACCTGTCAGGTTAACTGGTCCTATTTCAAATACATAAAACATTCCGTATTTGGCAAGAACTGTAGGTACAATGATGATGTTTGTTCCCACAATGTAAGCAGAGAGCTACACTAAAATATCATCCAAAATTTCTCGTGTATTTGTGGAGTAAAAAACATTTTAAAGCAAATTAAAAAAATGGACCAGTTAACATAACTCTCCCCAAGCTCTTAAAAATATGATTTACTTCACATCATACTTTGTATTCTTTGGAAATGAACTGGTTTACTGGCACTTGAGACAACATTTCTTTACATCATCATTAGGCATATTGCCCGTTCCAGCCTCATTCCATCTCATTAATGCGTGGGGATGTACCGACCCCATCGCCCTGCACATCCTTACTAGAGGATGAATAATGCAGCCGTCAGTCCGGTTTCTCCTACCTATATGAGAGCAGTTGACCACTGGCCTCACCTATTGATGTATCCGTCTTTCAATGCCATCCTTTCCTACCCTCGGGACCAACGAGTGGATCCAGTACCTCGGAGGCTCCCCATTCATATCGGAACCACCGACCTTTCGGTCAACACCGACCACGCTAGCCCATTGGGCCAGGGAAGCGATGTTGAGTGCCTTCAGGAGGGAAAGTTTAAACATGCCGTTCACTTCACAGGTACGTAAAAACAAAGAAACCGCGCGCCCGGGTGGGCTCGAACCACCAACCTTTCGGTTAACAGCCGACCGCGCTAGCCCATTGCGCCACAGAGGCGGTGCGACATGCCCCTAGGAAAGAAACTTAACACATGCCTTGCTCTTAACAGGTCCGTAAAATCCAAGTAACCGCGCCCCCGGGTGGTTCGAACCACCAACCTTCCGGTTTACAGCCGAACAAATTGGGCCAGGGAGGCGATGTTGAGTGCCTTCAGGAGGGAAAGTTTAAACATGCCGTTCTCTTCACAGGTACGTAAAAAAAAAACAGCGCCCCGGGTGGGCTCGAACCACCAACCTTTCGGTTAACAGCCGAACGCGCTAGCCCATTGCGCCACAGAGGCGGTGCGATGTGCTCCTAGGAAAGAAAGTTAATACATGCCTTGCTCATAACAGGTGCGTAAAACCAAATAAACCACGCCCTCGGGTGGGCTCGAACCACCAACCTTTCGGTTAACAGACAAACGCGCTAGCCCATTACACCACAGAGGCGGTGGGACATGCTGCTAGGAAAGAAAGTTAATACATGCATTGCTCTTAACAGGTGCGTAAAACCCAAGAAACCACGCCCCCGGGTGGGCTCGAACCACCAACCTTCCGGTTAACAGCCGAACGCGCTAGCCCATTGCGGCACAAAGGCGGTGCGACATGCTCCTAGGAAAGAAAGTTAATACATGCCTAGCTCTTAACAGGTGCGTAAAACCAAATAAACCACCAACCTTTCGGTTAACAGCCGAACGCGCTAGCCCATTGCGACACAGAGGGGGTGCGCCATGGTCCTAGGAAAGAAAGTTAATACATGCCTTGCTCTTAACAGGTGCGTAAAACCAAATAAACCACGCCCCCGGGTGGGCTCGAACCACCAACCTCTCGGTTAACAGCCGAACGCGCTAGCCCATTGCGCCACAGAGGCATGCGACGTGCCCCTAGGAAAGAAAGTTAATACATGCCTTGCTCTTAACAGGTGCGTAAAAGCAAAATAAACCGCGCCCCCGGGTGGGCTGGAACCACCAACCTTTCGGTTAACAGCCGAACGCGCTAGCCGATTGCGCCACAGAGGCAATGCGACGTGCGCCTAGGAAAGAAAGTTAATACATGCCTTGCTCTTAACAGGTGCGTAAAACCAAATAAACGACGCCCTCGGGTCGGCTCGAACCACCAACCTTTCGGTTAACAGCCGAACGCGCTAGCCCATTGCGCCACAGAGGCGGTGCGACATGGTCCTAGGAAAGAAAGTTAATACATGCCTTGCTCTTAACAAGTGCGTAAAAGCGAATAAACCACGCCCCCGGGTGGGCTCGAACCACCAACCTTTCGGTTAACAGCCGAACGCACTAGCCCATTGCGCCACAGAGGCGGTGCGACATGGTCCTAGGAAAGAAAGTTAATACATTCCTTGCTCTTAACAGGTGCGTAAAACCAAATAAACCACGCCCCCGGGTGGGCTCGAACCACCAACCTTTCGGTTAACAGCCGAACGCTCTAGCCCATTGCGCCACAAAGGCGGTGCGACATGGTCCTAGGAAAGAAAGTTAATACATGCCTTGCTCTTAACAGGTGCGTAAAAGCAAAAAAACCGCGCCCCCGGGTGGGCTCGAACCACCAACCTTTCGGTTAACAGCCAAACGCGCTAGCCCATTGCGCCACAGAGGCGCTGTACCGAACCTCTTGGAAAGAAAGTTAATACATGCCTTGCTCTTAACAGGTGCGTAAAAGCAAATAAACCACGCCCCCGGGTGGGCTCGAATGACCAACCTTTCGGTTAACAGCCGAACGCGCTAGCCCATTGCGCCACAGAGGCGATGCGACGTGCTCCTAGGAAAGAAAGTTAATACATGCCTTGCTTTTAACAAGTGCGTAAAACCAAATAAACCACGCCCCCGGGTGGGCTCGAACCACCAACCTTTCGGTTAACAGCCGAACGCGCTAGCCCATTGCGCCACAGAGGCAATGCGACGTGCCCCTAGGAAAGAAAGTTAATACATGCCTTGCTCTTAACAGGTGCGTAAAACCAAATAAACCACGCCCCCGGGTGGGCTCGAACCACCAACCTTTCGGTTAACAGCCGAACGCGCTAGCCCATTGCGCCACAGAGGCGATGCGACGTGCTCCTAGGAAAGAAAGTTAATACATGCCTTGCTTTTAACAAGTGCGTAAAACCAAATAAACCACGCCCCCGGGTGGGCTCGAACCACCAACCTTTCGGTTAACAGCCGAACGCTCTAGCCCATTGCGCCACAAAGGCGGTGCGACATGGTCCTAGGAAAGAAAGTTAATACATGCCTTGCTCTTAACAGGTGCGTAAAAGCAAAAAAACCGCGCCCCCGGGTGGGCTCGAACCACCAACCTTTCGGTTAACAGCCGAACGCGCTAGCCCATTTCGCCACAGAGACGCTGTGCCGAACCTCTTGGAAAGAAAGTTAATACATGCCTTGCTCTTAACAGGTGCGTAAAAGCAAATAAACCACGCCCCCGGGTGGGCTCGAACCACCAACCTTTCGGTTAACAGCCGAACGCGCTAGCCCATTGCGCCACAGACGCTGTGCCGAACCTAGGAAAGAAAGTTAATACATGCCTTGCTCTTAACAGGTGCGTAAAACCAAATAAACCACGCCCCCGGGTGGGCTCGAACCACCAACCTTTCGGTTAACAGCCGAACGCGCTAGCCCATTTCGCCACAGAGACGCTGTGCCGAACCTCTTGGAAAGAAAGTTAATACATGCCTTGCTCTTAACAGGTGCGTAAAAGCAAATAAACCACGCCCCCGGGTGGGCTCGAACCACCAACCTTTCGGTTAACAGCCGAACGCGCTAGCCCATTTCGCCACAGAGACGCTGTGCCGAACCTCTTGGAAAGAAAGTTAATACATGCCTTGCTCTTAACAGGTGCGTAAAAGCAAATAAACCACGCCCCCGGGTGGGCTCGAACCACCAACCTTTCGGTTAACATCCGAACGCGCGTGGCCATTGCGCCACAGAGGCGGTGCCACATGCTCCTAGGAAAGAAAGTTAATACATGCCTTGCTCTTAGCAGGTGCGTGAAACCAAAGAAACCTCGCCCCCGGGTGGGCTCGCACCACCAACCTTTCGGTTAACAGCCGAACGCGCTAGCCCATTGCGTCACAGAGGCGGCGCGAAATGCTCCTAGGAAAGAAAGTTAATACATGCCTTGCTCTTAACAGGTGTGTAAAAGCAAATAAACCACGCCCCCGGGTGGGTTCGAACCACCAACCGCTCGGTTAACAGCCGAACGCACTAGCCCATTGCGCCACAGAGGCGGTGCGACATGCTCCTAGGAAAGAAAGTTTATACATGCCTTGCTCTTAACAGGTGCGTAAAACCAAAGAAACCACGCCCCCGGGTGGGCTCGAACCACCAACCTTTCGGTTAACAGCCGAACCCGCTAGCCCATTGCACCACAGAGGCGGTGCGACATGCTCCTAGGAAAGAAAGTTAATACATGCCTTGCTCTTAACATGTGCGTAAAACCAAATAAACCGCGCCCCCGGGTGGGATCGAACCAGCAACCTCTCGGTTAACAGCCGAACGCGCTAGTCCAATTGCGCCACAGAGGCCGTGCGATGTGCTCCCAGGAAAGAAAGTTAATAAGGTGGCCACGATGCACAAATTCTTACCATTATATGAAATTCGAACACTGACACAATAAATATTACACGTATGACTAGATTTTTTACTAAAAGTAAAATAAAATTATTCATTGATTACTTGATTCAGGAGTCATGGGGAAGCGGTTTATAATACTGTTGATACAAACAATCAACCTCACGGTTAATAATCGAACGCGCTAGTTCATTTGACCACGGAGGCGGTGATATGAGTCTTCAGGAGTGAAATGTATAATTGTATGCGCTGATAAAATAAAATATAATATAAATAATTATTATGATAATAATAATATTAATAATAATAATATTAATAATAATAATAATAATAATAATAATAATAATAATAATAATAATAATAATAATAAAAGTGATGATATTTTCTTTTCTCCTCTTTTGTTTTTCTGTTGCGAAATGTGGATACGGTTTAGAACAAACCTCTAATATTATGATGGAGAATACCTCCACTGCTATTATTAATTGTGTTATATCTACCGTTGCCTTCCTATGCTCACAAATTCTCTGGATATTAACACTAAATTATTAAATTTACGTTCAACTTAAGCATGTGTTCCACATACAACATATTACTCCTTACCTGTTGCATGTTCTATTGTTCTATTGATTGAAACCAGGTATTTTTTGATGCCAACTAATATGAATTATCAGCCTTTTTCAACAATAAATGTTTAACATTTTTTCATATAACCTGTATATTATAATTCTAATTTTATGAGAATTACTTTATCAATGTTGAACATTAAAACACTGTGCGAGTTTGAGTATAATTCGTAAGCTTACTACAACATGTTGATAGATAGCTTCTCGGCGGACTAGCAGAATGTTGTCCATGTAATCCTTGTTATACCAATTATCGCTTAAATTAAAAATTGCCTTAATTAACAATGTTCGAGAATGTGTTCAAGGATTTGCTATAAATAGGAACTTAATATTTCCCTCAAAATTAATACGCGGTCGCGACTTTCCCTGTCTGTGTTCCGTATGAAACACCTACTGGAGACTGACTATATTCAGCTACTTATTGAAAAATTCTTCCATCTACGGTGCTACCCTAATATACGTCCCCTCGAAATTAGGAGTCTATTTTAATACAAAATTCCAACTACTACATTAATATAATTTCCAATTACAATTTAATACTACAATGTAAACAATACCAAGCTCTCAAACCTCAAATAAATAAATTCCCGCCTTACTATCATTTAAATAATACCCAGCCTATGCTGAAAATCCGTTCGCACTTCACCAACCGCTTGCTTGTGTTCCCTTTAATATTTTTAGAGACTGGTTCCTTGGGTCTTTCCACCAAGTCACGATATGAAATGCCCCCTGTACCGATTTTGCATATTATGTGTTCGGGGCCGTGTCCATCAGTACCGTGACACCAAGCATGGAATATTACATTTTGTTAATCGGTTGTCCTAACAACGCATTTTTTTGACTTCGAATTTGCATACGATGTCAGTATTTCTAACGCTGGATGCTGATTTTATCATTCAACTCAACAAAGGGTTCTTGGCTTATCAAAGTACTTGACTATATCTCAATATCTATCTTTAAGGAACAGATTTCATTAAAATCATCATTAAAAAATATCTAACTTTAGTGCTTTTGTTTTAGGAAGACACAGAAAATGTTTTGAACTTTTGCAATTTTCGAAAAATCAGGAATTTCAACGAAAATGAGACCTGCACCATTCTCTTAAACGTTCTTCACACTAAAATTTAATAAAAAACGAAGCAGCCAATTTTTGAAAACTTTGAAAATTACCCAGGGGCTTCATGTAAAATACCGCCAAAAATTGCAATATCGGTTTCAACTTTAAGGGGCTGCAATATCGGCCAGATCGTTTGGGGTATAGTACATTTGGAGAAAATTGGCTCAACGATTTAGCCATTAGCGCTGTTCACAGGTGGAAGACGTTTTTTCGGTATCAAAGTTCATTCGTAAATAAATAAATAAATAAATAAATAAATAAATAAATAAATAAATAAATAAATAAATAAATAAATAAATAAATAAATAAATAAATAAATAAATAAATAAATAAATAAATAAATAAATAAATAAATACATAAATAAATACATAAATAAATAAATAAATAAATAAATAAATAAATATTTCCGTTTTCTCCGTTTTCTGTTACTATAATTTGAGGTAGTTCCCCTTCCGTTTAGAAAATTGTATTCGTTACAGTTAGTCGTAGATCCATTAAAGGTGGGAAAATCGTCTCCGAAAATGTGCTTTAAATAAACGCATATTAAATATAAATACACGCATATTAAACCTTTTATTCATTTTGTGGTTCTATTATTTTGCACTAACAATTTCTTAGAAAACATTTAAAACCGAGCGCTAAACGCCATCTTGAGTCAAGTCGAGGTAATCTTGTAGTTTCTCTGTCGCCCTACCGGTTCGTGTCTCGCCGCCTCTCGACAGGCCATCTGGCGGTCAGCCGGTGACAGCCCCACCTCCTCGACCAACGCCACCACCGCCGCCGCCTCCCCGCAGGTCCTAAAAGCAGTAGGTTGCCTCGCAGCCTCCAAGGGGGGGGGGGCAGGGGCTCATTCCACTAATGGGCCGCGCGCTACCGCGCCCCCCACCCCTTTTGTCCGCCCTGCTCCGTCTCGTTCCACCCAGCCCGGGCCTTCCTCACGGCGAACGGTAGCGCCTTCCCCGCTGGCTTATGTGTTCAAAGAGACATGACGGAATGCGATGTGGCGCGGCACGACCCGCCGCGATGCAAAACGGTGTGACTGGGTCAGCAAGAGGCTATGTCAGGTTGCGTCACTTGCATCGCGTTTATTCTCGTAGTTAACCATTATTTTGAACATTTCGCGGCGCTTCACATCCTTTTCAAGGATTTCCACTTTTTGAAATTTCACACTTTATAAGAAAATCCATATTTTGCCACATTATTTATAATTTGTGTCCCCTTTCTGAGCAGAATTTTAAAGAAAGTAGTGTGTTACAATAGTACACATACAAGGTACACATACTTTCCCGTATAATTTGTAATTTTGGCAATTTTGGAAAATTTAGAATATTTAATATGAACGGTGCATACGCCGTTTTGATATGCGTTCTCTATTGGTGAAAAAAACCTGGGAGCCCTACTTGAGAAAATTTCATTGAAGGAACTTTTTGAAAGATATTTGATTAAAAAAGCTCTATCATTATTGTAGTTTTAAAATTATAGCTACTTTATTTAAAGACTTTTGTTTGATAAGTGATTTCAATAAGAAAAAATCTCAACGCGTTATCGCGCTTAGTCCTGGATACACCAAAAATATGTTTAAATTTTGCAACTTAGAAAAGCTCAGATAGTTTACGGGTTCCCAGGACCTTGGGTTTGCTCAGATGTCAGTTTTGGCGAAAATAATCCAAACAATTTGGTGCTAGTGTGGTCCACAGTTTTGCCGTGAACAAATTTTTCGACATCAATGACCTACGAAACGTGGATTTTGAGTAGTAGAGTGTTAGGGAGAGTAATTTACTACATTTGGGACCACGCATTATGAGTTCTTTTCCCACTTTCAGCCGCAACACTACAATACGAAACTAGAATATATGTTTCAAATTCGGTTTGTATTGAGTTCGGCCGCATCGATCTGGGAATATCTATTTGGGGATTGGTGTACATTTCAGACGCTGCAGCGTCTGGTGGTTTCTTTTCTCTGGAGATGGCGGTGATCTTCCCCCGCTGGATGGCGAGATCCAGCGCCGACCTAACGTCGGCTAGTGGGGTTTCCCACTAACCAGGGCTCTCCCACTAACGGGGCACCGCCCCAGCCGAGACAAGCTCTAAGCTCCCGACCGGTCTCTCGAAAAAGGTGGTAGTGTAGTGCATGTTAGTTTAAGTGTGTGTGTAAAGGGAGAGGATAGGACAAGGAAGAGGAAGGAAAGATCGCGGGCGGTCCGTTTGATAGGGTGCTGCTCCGGCATTCGCCTGGTGTTGATCGGAGAAACCACGGAAATCTACCGATCAGAGCAGGCGGCCGCTAGAATTCTCCTCCAGACAGCTACTGAATTCGACCTAGCTGAAGAGCTAGTGTCGAAAATCCTGCCGCCGTCGGGACCTCCCGGTCAGAGGCGCTGCAGTGACATCAGTTCATGCACTGAGCTACCGCTCCCGGTGTGAATTCATGGAATTTCGGTAACTTATTTTACGTAATTGCCCCTTACTAGACTGCCTGCTCGCTCTCCATGACGGAATCCCGAGTTCGATTCCTCGTCGGGACAGATTATAGTGTGCGCTTTCCTTGCAATGTCACAGTATCACTTGCATTGTGATGATGAGAAGCCTCACTTCTCAGATTTAGAAGATCAGAATACGGCGTGGGGATGTCTATGTGCTAACCACACCTACCCCTTAACCCATGACCGCAAGACTGGTACGCCGCTGGTAGGTACGCTGCTTGGCCCTTAAGGTGTACATCCATTTTACTATTTACAATCTCATAAATGTAATAGAGGCACTTGCATAGATATGTAATTAAAATCGTTATTATCCTTTCACAAGTCAATGTTTGAAAATTCGGACAATTGTGACTTTCTGAATCGATAAAAAAATATTTTTAATAATTCGTTCTTATATCCCAAAGCAATGGCTACAAAATAGATCATATCGCGTTTTCGCTCCCAGGACCACCAGTAGGTTGCCGTTGTCTTTCAGCAGGTGGTCGCGGCGACTCTATGAGACATGTCGATGGCAATTGACGCGAAGTTTGGAGAAATGCAGAAGTCAAGCAACCGTTATCGAATCCAACGTAATGCGACCTCAGTGTCTCAATCCATTTTTCTTGTGCATATCAATTTTATTGCCCAATCTATGCCCAACGCCTTCTGAGTGGTTTCTATTATTTTGTGTCCAACGAAATCATAAAAAGGAAATAATAAATATAGAACAGCAGATGGCGGCTACCGGGAGTGGTAACTCAGTGCATCAGCTGATGTCACTGCATCACCTCTGACCGGGCGGTCAGACTCCTGACGGCGGCAGAATTCTCGACACTAGCTTTCAGCTAGGTCGGATTCAGTCGCTGTCTGGAGGAGAATTCTAGTGGCCGGCTGCTCTGATCGGTAGTTTCCCATGGTTTCTCCGATCAACCTCCGCGAATGCCGGAGCAGTGCCCTAACAAACGGGCCACAGACCGCGCGCGATCATTCCTACCTCTTCGTTGTCCTATCCTCTCCTCTTACACACACACACACACACACACACACACATATACACACTTACTAACATGCACTGCACTTCCACATATCCCGGGACACCGGTCGGGAGCTCAGACCTTGTCCCGGCTGAGGCGATGCCCCGCTGGTGGGAGAGGCCTGGTTAGGGGGAAACCCCACTAGCCGACGGTAGGTCGGCGTCGGAGCTCGCCATCCAGCGGGGGAAGATCACCGCTATCTCCAGAGAAAAGAAATGCACTACACTAACGGGACTAATGACCAAAGGAGTTGATGCGCCAGGAAACACGAAAAAATTAATCAAAAATCAACCAATCAGTGAGATGGCGGCCATCAACAACTTTAAGAACTTATGATGGTACTTATCCAGATCTCTCAAACAGACTGTACGACGATGCGAAAGGAGTAATATCCGTTCCAGTCATTACCCACGAATAAACCAGTGCGTCTCGTTTCTCGGAAAGCATTTTTAATTATTCGTTGTTTTCGTCGTGGTTGTTTTTAATGAATATTATGTTTTCGTTTCGCTACATCTAAACTTCTAGATTATGTTATACCTTTTCTTTGTTGTAGGGTATTCGTGATTTATAATACTTTATGATCATTCATTTCTACACACTGAAAATTATTGAAATTGAACCCATTGGGTTCGTAATGTCACTCGTACATTCGTAATGTCAGGCGATACAGCAGTCGATCTCTCGTAGTAAAAGCTCGTGTTGGTGTTAGATTTGAAATATTCTTAGAAGAACTACTTTAACATTTAAGAATACACGTTTCTAATTTGAAAATAGGAAATTGAAGCAATTATTGTACTCTGAAGTAATCGCGATTCTGAAATCAAAATCCTTTGGAATCAAAATGTTTCATTTCACTCTAAGTTGATTTTGTTCAATTTCAAGTTCAATTTGGGTGTTTTGTTTCATTTTAATGGATAATTTCTTTGCACTAGTAAAGCAAATGGGAATTGATATTCCTGAACTATTCGCTATAACTTATCGATTTTTCCAAAAGACTGTCGTGGACCAGCTTTTCAGAACCCTTACTTTTAATCCACCCGACAGTTGCTCTGGACACAGTGCCCGCGATTTCTAGCAGACTAGTTACTTTACTCGCGACTTTTCTAGTTTACGAGATGAGTACATCACCGGGGACGTGTGGGACGGGAAAATTGAAGAAGAGGATATAAGGATGGGAAATGTTGTAGATCATTGTTATAAATTAAATTTAAAAAGAGAACCCATGCACTAAAATATATCTCTGGTCGGATTTGATTACCATTGCCTGTCTGTGACCGGTTTTCATTATCTAAGGAATGTGTTATATTTATTTAAACATCTGAATTATTCTTTATTCATTCAGTGGCGTCAGAAGTTATCTTTTAGTAATTTATAACATTTTATAACATTTATAATATTTATTTAAACATTAAGTCCATAATATAGAATCGGGAATAATTTCCTTATCTTCAGAGGATCTACCACAATTGTAGAGATTTTTTTTCAGATGAGTTTAATGTTTTATAAACCTATTCAGAGTTAAGTTGTGGTTCGATTAATCCCATTATTCTCATATTATCTTATTATCCGTTCCCTGTATTATTTTATGTTGCCAGTATTTTATAAACTTCCCGAGTCACTTCCGAGAGGCATAACAAAGGCAAAAGTCGTTGGCTGCATCCGTTACCGCCCGGGATCATCCGGGCCACCTTTCTCCTCTGTTGTTCTTTCACGACCTTGGGTCTTACTGCAGTAGTTTCTGCCTCTGCACGATTCCTGTCCTCACCCCCTCCCCACTCTCGAAACATCCCGTTCCTACCTCACACGCTGCGTTGTGCTCGTCGGCGTCTCTACTGCAACTCCGTTCCTGCACTGCTTTATCGGCGTCGTCTAGAGTGGAACTGCTCAAATGTGGGACTCGGAGAATTACAGGCATTCGATCGATGGTTCAAGCATAACCCGGAGATGGTTATCGAAAACTCGAAATCGGTTATTGAAAAACTGCAAGTTCCCACAACACATCAGATCTCACCGTCGATGAATAGGTGAGGTACGGATTGTGGCGGAGTGTGGATAGAGGAGAGATAATGGATTGTGGACGAATAAAGAAGAGAGACACGTGTGCACGGACAACTTGGTCATCCCCGAAATTTAGGGAGTACATCAAAGGGTGATCAAAAATAACCATGGAATGTCGTTATCTCCAGTTAAAGCAGGCGAGACACGGGACACACTCATAAGGGGTACGAACCCACGCCCTCCGTATATTGGCCACCATATTGTACCGTATATTGGCCGCCGACAGAGGATGGGTATTGCCTGGTGTTTTTTTTTTTTTTGGATGGGGTTGGGTAGGAGTACAGATATCCTTTACGGATCCCATTTGCCGCAGAGCTTCGCTTCGAGAGCGCTTCGGGAGTGCTACCAATGTGCACTCTGGTTCAGAGCATGACGTCCGCTCCCTGAGCCGCTATCTTTACGATGCCGTGACCGCCTTCGTTACCACATTCACCGTTTCTATCACCACCGTTATCATCACAGCATACCGCAGTCCCCATTACGAAATAGTGCACCAAAAGCACAATTAGCTCTACCACCACCATCACCATTATTACTACCACCATTCATGCCAGTCCCTCAACTGCTACTCCAATCGCCCCTTCTGTGTACGTCGCTCCAGTGGACTCCCTCATCCAATGGACTCTCTCTTCCTCGACGCATTTCAATCCCTCCGTGCGCACGAAATTCATCGCCTCCGCTCTTATCACTGCGGCCTCTACCACAATCATCACCACGAGCTAGCG
This sequence comes from Teleogryllus occipitalis, assembly GCA_011170035.1. Lineage (NCBI taxonomy): Eukaryota > Metazoa > Arthropoda > Insecta > Orthoptera > Gryllidae > Teleogryllus > Teleogryllus occipitalis. The sequence continues at coordinate 63,108 of BLKR01001433.1, read as the reverse complement.
CTCTCAAAGACCGACCACCATTACCGCAGTCACCATTATTACTATTACCACCACTCCTCCCAGCCCATCAACTGCCACTCCAATCCGTCGTTTGTGTACATCACCCAGCCTCATCCAATGAACCCTCTTCTTCTCTGCGCATTCCTATCCTCCTCGCGGACAACTCCCGTCAGCCCCTCCCTTATCGCCGCAGCCACTACCACAAACACCACCACGAACTAGCGCACCAAAGACACAACCACAATCACCATTATTACCTCTACCACTCCTCCGAGCCCATCAACTGCCACTCCAATCGCCGCTTCTGTTTATGTCACCCCAGCATCCCTAACGTATCCCCGCCCCCTTTCTCCATGCATTCCCGTCCCCAGACGCGTAGCGCATTATCTGAAAGGTCTGCAGGCTGCGTTTTCATTTCGCTAATTGCAGCCATCCTTTTTCGACGAACGCGCGGGCCGATTCCGATCTTAAATTCCTCCGACCGCCGAAGGAAGCATCCGCAGCATGAAATCGATACTTGAACTCGTGGTAATGGAGGAAGCCGTATTTAAGCTGGCTTTCTGCGAAACGAACGCTGCAGTCTCACGGCCGACGTAAAGTCAGTGCAGTTGCGCTTTATTTCCGAAACGGATTTGCACGAGAAAGCGCTCGTAAAGAAGTGTGCTCTTCTTTTATGCCCTCGAAATTGAAAACAAATTTGGGCTGCGATAGGAAATAGCCTTTCAGTCTTAGCGAATTTCTTAAAATCATGAAAGTAGTAATTTCCGTTCTTTACTGTTTATGATTCACTTATCTTCATTAAATTATTGAATGTGTTTGATCCGTTCGTTTAGGTCTAAATGTGCTGTCAGCACTGTGGGATGGGACCTGTGTATTTAAACACAGAGCAAATAAAAATCCAACATATTTCCTGTGCGTTGTTTTAAAAATGTGATCGGCGGGGAGAGGGAAGCAATTAGCAAGTAGCTCATTTGCTAAATACATTCAGGAATTAGCATGAAGGGAAAACAGAACGACAACGGAACATTTCAAACGATCTCTCAGAGAGGCGTTCCTGTGAATCGGTTTAATCTCATTGACAATTCTAAAAAGATTCAAAATAGAGTGCAAGCCATTTAAACGAGGAGATTTGTGCTATAGTGGTCAGCATTACTAATTATTCTTGTGAAAGTAGTATTACTCACTTCGCGAATTCACACCTTCAGAATTTTTTGTGACCAGTACAATATCACACAAACAAACAACCAAAGGAAAATAACTTTAAAACACACTTCAAATAAGTTAGGGACTTTCAAAATATGAAGGGCGTTCATTTCGCTTTTTTGCTGCTGTTGGAATTTTTAAACGTTTAATTTATCCAACATTTGCCGATAAAATACAGTTTTTTTTTCGAGAAAATTGAAATATGTTACCTACTTTTTGTCACATGAGATAATGCATGGTTGAATTTTCCGTTTGTTCTTCTGAGTTGGCTGGTCATTTGAAGATGCAGAGTTGATCTTTTCTTGTCATCTCACTTACCTTAATGTATAATGTGTCACAGTATCAACCAGTGGGCCAACCAGGATTTTTTCTATGCGGGGGGGGGGGGTCTATAGGTAGTGCCCAGTCGACTTCATGTTTTTTATGAAAATTTTTCCAGTTATGCTAAATTTAAAATTTATTTTTATTTGTTAATTTGTTGTTATTTGTAACACTTCAATAGTGATATTAAAACATTTTCGTTAAATAGATTATTAGTGAAAACTATTTTTGTGAAAACGCATCATCGACTGTCGAAAACCGAAGCATCACAAGCTCCCACCTCCACCCCATGACTACAACACTGGTATACATAGCATTTACTTTACATGGCTGTGCAAATAAACCATTACGCCTGATCGATTCATATTATTAATATTATTAATATGCACATTAGAAAATGAACATTTGAAAATGAATTTCAGCGAATTGGAGCTTTTGCCTGAAAAATACAATCAAGACAGGTGTGACATTTAGATGACTTGATGATAACCTACTCCTTCCAAAGGCGGTTAAAGCCTGAAGATTTAAAGTAAATAAATTGTAGAAAAAATAAATGAGTAATTATAAAAAGATTGATATGTCCATTCACTTAGAACTTCTCGTTTTTGTTTTCATCAGTAACTTATTTACATACGGTGAAACTTCCCGATGAATTCAGTGGTTGGTAATTTCAGAGCACTGCGTTTTTGTTAAGACGAATGTGTATTCTCATATCGAAATACAAATGAAACACACTAATAGCACGGCTTTACATAATTCAATTTATATGACTCGTTGAGGAACCGTTGTTTCGATTAGTCTTCATTTTATATACTGTCTACTGGTAAATCCTGTTCTGTGGATGTTTGGAAACCAAACTTTAAAACATGTAAGTGCATTGAATTACAAAAATGTAAAAATATAATTTTTTCATTAAGCTATATATTAGAAAGTAGCCTAGTGACCGTCAGATAGTGAGAAGCCTGAATGGCAGTTTAATCTGTTTCATTTTTAACCGCTAGGTTGGTTTTTCAAAAGTGGAAATGAAGGAGAAAGTAATTGTGAAACAAAACCATGCATGCTTCTTGTTAGGAACAACTTCCTTGGGTAGTGAATTATAGCGAAGATATGACATGTTCACTTCAAAATTTGTCCACGGCAGAATAAAAACTACTGCTACTCTTTGCACCTAGTCATCGCCTTCTAGATCTCCTCAGCTCTTATAAGTCTAAAGGTAGATTTGGAAGGAACTACGAAAGGAGTAAATTATGTTTTCGAACTATTGTTTTGAAAGCACACAACCAAACACGTACTCCGAAACTCTCGAGCAATCCCTAACATTATTATTAATTAGTTTTCCTCTGTACAGAGTTTCACCTTCCCGAGCTAACTGTGAGAAACTACTTATTACTCTACATTCTGGATTATAGCACGTGGTGGATGCAAAGGTACAGACGCTACCTGATGTAAACACACAGCAGCACTCCCATCAGTATCTGCAAACGTAGGAAAACAAGTAATTTGGTTGTGTATCTATTCTCTGAGCGAAAACGAAGAACCGTCATTTCCACTCGTAGTACATTGTGAATGAAGAGAATCCTGTACCTATTGATCGGAAAACCTTGCTCGAACACGTGTAGAAAATGTTATTATAAAAAATAATATAAAGAAGGATCCGGCGAAAGTGGCTAATCTCTTCAACGAATAATTTCAAAAATTGCAGTAAATCTTACGAGTAATGACAAAATTGAATATGATGGGAGTTTCCCCAAAACTGTTTGATAGGATATTTGATTGCAACATTAATTGAAATTCAATACTGTAGATCTATTAAAACTTAAATATTCGTTAGGAATAAACATCTTTCTCCAGGTCGTTTGTTAAATCTCTTACAATTCTCGGGCAGTTAACTCTCACATTGAATGTTTCTTTTGGCATAATAATATTTCCCGATATTTTCAAAACAGAAACAATTGAGACACTTTTCATGAAAGGCGACAGAGATGAAATTTAAAATTCTCTTTTCTCGAATTACAAAAAAACTTGTTTTTCTAAATATGGTAGGAATGGGAATTTCTCTGAGAAAAAATAGGCATTTTACGACTCCCAACGTGGGTTTAGAAAATCAAAATCTAGTGAGAGATTTCTTTTTGTAAAGTTGTATTTTCATCAATGGATCAAAATGAAGTTTCTTTTGAAGTATTTTTAGATTTTTCGTAAACAATAAGTATTGATCATACAATTTTGCTATCAAAATGACCTTCATATTAACTTATAACATTGACCTGCATTCGATATCTTCGTGTCTTAAACTCCGATCCAACGTTTAAAAACACTGCTACAACGGTAGTTAAGGTTTTGACGTTAAAAATAATATTCTGATTTTTGTACGCAGAGTGAAATATGTATTTTCAAGGAATACATACAAGGAATGTATTTCCTTGTAAAGATTATATCAAATATCGCGATGTGATAATGTTTTTTCAACACCGTTGCGTTCTATAGTACTCTGCACAATTATTCTTCTGAACTTGTTTTCAGGCCATTTTCCTTGTAGTACAATATCCTGTTGTACAAATCCTGTTGTACAATAAGTCCAAGCAGATTCGATTGATATAGTTCCCAGTTTGGAACGCCAAGGAAAGCTGTCTGGCTGACATCACACATACACACGTATATGATGCCACCGCGCCCACGATGAATAAATAAAGTGATGCGTGGCATATGTGGAGCACGACCCCCGAGGGTCCCGTCGAGAGGCGCGACGAGGGGCAGCTTAACCTTCAACTTGGCCCACAGCTGGACTAAAATAATTAATCACGCCGCCAACACACGAAAAGTTTCGTCATCAGTGGGTCCTCGCAGTGCGCGCGATGTACAGTGGCGGGGGCGGCGGGGGAGGAAGCGGCGACCGCTTGTTCCATAGCGAACCCACGACCCCAAGGCCCAGAGGTCAGAGGCGTCAGGAATCTCGTGTCTCGAGTGTGCAGAGTCTGGCATCTCTTGTAGGCATCGGAGGGCAATGGCTGCTGAAGTGAGTTTGGTAATGTGGTGTGCCTGAGTGAGTGAATTGAGTTTGGTCGTTTTGAAATAAACTATGGGATACTACGAACGGATATTCTTTTGTTCATTATCGACATCTGTGGTAGTAACAAAGGGTAACAACTTTCTGTCCTTGATAACTATATTCTAATCTTTGTTTATATCGCCTGTGGTATTTTTTTTAGTAATTTTTTCCCGGTAGAAGCTTACCCGCGATGTCCTCAAATTGTCAATTATTTAAGCCACAGCTACAAATCAAAAATTGATTCGGCGAGAAATGTCCAAATGCCTACTTGTTTTTAAACATACTAGTGAACCCGATGTAACCAGAGAATACAAGATCCCAACTTCATGTTTTGCAAAGGCCGATCACTTCTAGTAATGAAACCAATGAAGTTTCATGAGATCTCATCCGATCGTTAGCAATTTAAACAATAGTAATCAACGTAAATTGTGTACTTTACAAGCTAATTATATGATGGAAAGTACAGTTAAGAAAATATCAACAATTACGTGCTGTTTGCTCTTGCAGATGAATGCACAGAAACTAGAGAAACCAGATTACTGTCGTCATATTCAACTTGTCGCGCGAGCCTCCTGAGTAATCGGTCTCTACAGAGTTCCCTGATCGTCTTGAAAATAAACTAGTAACTTGCTCGAACTCGATATTACAAGAAACAGCACAATGAACATTGGAAAATACTTGCGGCTTGTTCAGTGCTTTTGTCCTGAAAAAAATATTTCGCCATACTTTCCCAGAAGTGCTTGAGACTTCCTTTCCCCAGTAATCAGTTCTCGTACAAGTATCCAATACTCCGGTAAACTACCACCAAAACAAACCATATTCACCTTCGACGTCATGAATCTAGAAAACATTTCGCGACATACTACGTATCCTGCAGTTCTTTACAGTATCTGTTTCATACCAAGGGTATTTCAGACCCCAAGATGGTCACTTACCTTTTGCCTTATCCTCACTCTCCTCGGGCATGCAAGGCCTGACGTACGTGAATTCACCAGAAAGCAGAACGCCTTTGAGAAACACCTATTCATAATCTGAGAGGGGATGTTTTGCCACTTCGAAGCTTCCACCTGTCTGGGTTTGTACGGCTGTCATACGCTACTCACATGCGTAGGCACAAGTCCCTCAATGGGGTACTGCCACAACGAATCCAGGTTGCAACTGGAGGTCTCCCGAGCTGATCAGATCGCAAAGTACAATCCGAGGAATATAAAAATTCTCCTTTATTAGTTCCGGAAGAGTAGTGGATGATTTTGATCACGGAAAGTGGGGGTGTTCTTCCGCTACTGGATAGCGAGTTCCGTCCCCGAACTACACGTTGGCTTCCGCGGTTTTCCCCATCCAGGTGTCTGCCATCTACGGGGCACCGCTCCAGCCCGGCCAATTTCTAAGCTCCCGATTGGTCCACCGACATGTGTCGTATTGAAGTGCGTACATGTATAAGTTTGTGTAAGGAGTGAGCATAGATCGAGGAGGGAAAGATCGCACGCGGTCCGTATCCCAGTTGTTAGGGAACTTTGTGATGATGAATAACCTTTAAAATAAGTACTTTTGTACAAATATTTCTCTAGTTTTACAGATATATTTAAAAGAGAAGACAATATGTTGTAGCCTAATTTTTATGAATTCACAACTTCATGTATACCCTTCTGCAAATTCCTAAGACTTGCATAGTTCTGAGATCTATTTGAAATTATTGAGGGTAGCTTATGGAACTTTGTTTTGTTTATACGTATAATGTTTAGCGAATACTATTACAATTGTGATTTAATTTATTTTTATTTTTTGGTAAATGGGTAAGAAGTGGCAACTGTTTCTGGCTGACGATATAATTACAGGTTTGCACGTTACCCGTTAGTTTGGTAAGGTGTTCAATGATGGCTGTGATGTGTTAGAAAGGACAGAAATTGCAGTATTATAATATCACATAACCGTTTCTATTGCGAGAAAATATGTTACTGTATCACTCCTAGAGTCACTAGATTCGGAAGAAGTCTGGCCGTGAAGGTTTTAATTTTTTATTTTGTCAGCAATATCAAATCTGTTGTTAGTTTGCCGATGCAATTTTTTTTAATACGGGGAGAGGAGAAGACAGTTAAATAATTAATTTTAAAGTACTTTTTAAGAAGAAATATTTTGATTTTCGTTTTTTGGTGTTATTTTGAATCTTTAATATTCACTTGACCTAGTGCAATGTTTTCGAAATATTTTGTTTACAAGGGCTTGAAAACGCCATTTAAATATCTAGCCGCGCCAAGTGTCACGCTCATATTTACGTCACCTGCCACTTAACACTTATTTTTTAAACTTTTTTGAAGTAGTTTTTAGGAAAAGTTCATTCATTGTTGTATTCACAGGGGTGTGGCAAAACTACCACGCGATGGTAATTTGTTTACAGACATTTTAGCGGCATTGTTTACGTTTATATCGTGCGTTGTATTTTGATTATTATGAGTGTTTTTGTATTGTCATAGTCCATACAAAACATTACTGTACTACACTACTAGTTAGTCACGGGGTAAAAAGCAGAAAAGGAAGTAGAAAAAATGTTGAAAACAAGTAAGAATGTTGCAACAAAGAGAAAGATCAGAGGAACACGAGGAAGACGCTGAAGAGCCAGAATATGCACCAGGAATGTGTTAGAGATATATTGTCACAAAACCTTCCCTAAAAATTATTAGTTTTTGTCTTCATGTACTACCTTCTCGGATACTATTACACATAACTCTACGAAATTTTCTTCACTTATGTATCATCTAGTTCATGTAATTCATGTAATTCAATTATTCAAAACTAAGATATTGAGTATACTTACAAAAAAATGTTTTAAAAAGAGCATATTTGGAAACATATTATTAAACAACGAAAATGACGTTGAGTCGTTGCAATGAAACACTGTGTGTGGAGAACATTTCTATAAAATCGCGTGTAAAATTTCAAAGAGCTTCATAAAATACTTTTAGAGATAAAGGTACATAAACACAACATTCTTTATGGATTGTCAAAAAAGTGAAAATTATACATGTATGTTATATTATTAATATTTGTAATCGTATTTAACAAGTATTCAATCTCACATTTAAAATTAAAACATTTTTTAAAAATAAATTCGTTTATGTTGGGATCCCATCGGCGATGTAACTAACACAAGTTTACGTGGATCATTTTCCAGATGGCCACGTGGAATCTCTGGGCCGTTTTCTATCATTTTATTTGACGACGTGCCTAATAATCGTCGTCCATTTGAGGGACGAGAACCCTGTCCATGATCAATCCGTCCAGGCCGTAGCGGAGCGGCTCCTAGGCTCGTGTCCGATGCGCAGCCTAAGGCGTCGGATGTCGGGGCTCTGCCTCGCTGCCGGCCACAACGCTCGCACGTCTCTCGCTTGCCGCCCGCGGCGTCCGAACGCGTCGCCCCCAGCCCTCAGGTCCTCCGGCACTCCAACCCGACCGCCCCCTCAAGGCCCCGTTCCACGCCACCCGCACCGCCCCTCCAGCTCCATCGCTCTCCGTCGCGTGTACCCCTAGGCCCAGCCCTCGGCTCAGCAGCCCACGCCATCGGCGTCGCGCCCCCTCCAACCCCTCCGCCCCACTCTGTCTCTTCTCCCACCCTCTCCTTTCTCCCTGCTCGTATTCCTCGCTTTTCTCGCGCCTTGCCCCATTCCGCCCCTTGGACTTGTTCGCCTCCCGCCACGCCTCATCCTCAACTTGCAAGACCCCTCGTTCCGCTCCACGCCCTTGACTCTGTTTCTTCTCACGTTGCTAGACCTTTCCTCCCGTTTCACCTTTTCGCCCCGCACTGCCCATCTCGTCATTCTCGCCACCTGGCCCCGCTACGGTCACTAACCTCGCTTCTTCCCCTCGTCCCATTTCCTCCCCTCGTCCTGCACCGCCCTCTCGGCCCGTTCCGCTCCCCCTTCCCGTCCAGCCCGCCGCCCCGCTCTGCCCCCTAACCCAGCTCCGCTCGCCCCGCTCTACCCCCTCGCCCCGCTCTTCCCCGTCACCCCGCTCCGCCCTCTCTACCCTCTCCGCTCCCTCGCTCCGCCCCACTCCACCCCCTCTCCCCGCCCCGCTCCATCCTCCCGGCCCCGACCCACCCCCTCGCCCCGCTTCCCTCGCCTTGCTCTTCACCGCGGCCCATTTGCCCGTCCCCTCCGCCCGGTTTCGCCCTACCCTCGCGCTGTCGGATCTGTGGCGACCTCCTGACATTTGGCCCGCAGGCGGGCTTCGTCTTCCTCGGATGAATGTGACCCGCGATGCCGCAGCCGGAGTCTCTATAGACGCAGCGCGACGTCATCAATCGCGTTCGATGAGGTTTACGTTGTAACCATTACTGAGTCAATTACAAGCAACAATAGGAGGTGAGATGATGGATAGAAGATGATTACTCGAATGGAGCAAGAGACGGGATGACACATGGCACGGGGTTCTGGTCATTCGCGTACGCTGTATCGTAGTTTCAACTTCGATGACCATATTGGACTGATCATTGAACTGAGCTGCTCGGAACGATCGTAAGAGTAGTTTAGCGGAGGTACGTAGGGCGATCGGACGGTATGTAGCAAGTTACTGTTTGGTTTTCTTTACGCGATTTCTATACTTAAATTCCCACAATCGTCAGATCTGCTTTACTGGGGAAGTCTGAAATACGTTCAAGAGGTAAATTTGATTTGTTTGGTAAAAGAACAATAAAAACTGTATGACGTATGAGGGAGAATATTATCTGCACACGTTTTCTTGAGTACCACAATCCCAACCCGACAGTTTAACTATAAATATTTGAAAGATAAATGAAATTTAAAATAATAATAATAATAATAATAATAATAATAATAATAATAATAATAAAACATATTATTATTATTATTATTATTATTATTATTATTATAGGTAGATTATTGAGTGGCCATTACTGGGTCAAGTAACTATCCATTTCCAAAACTGGGCTATTTTCAAATATAATTCTGGATTCAATTCGTAAATAAATTAATAAAATGTAGAACACATTAACAGGAGGCGCTTTTAGAGAGGGGATCTATTAAAAAAGAGAAATGCTAATTGTCCGGTGTGTAACACGTAAGAATCTTAGTACGTAAGTCCAAGACTTAAAAAAAAACATAATAAAATAATAACAACTTTGGCCACTACTGGTTCTTTTATCATAGTAAGTAACTGAAGAATAGAATGTAACGGAGGAAACGGGGCAAATGGTTTGACACCTCGTCGTGGACAACTGTCGCCGATATTGGGAATTAGCCGGCGTGGCGCTGCCGCAGCGCGTTGCTGAGCGTTCGTGCGGGTCGTGGGTCTCGGGACTGGGATCCGGGGTCGCGGGGGCGGACGGGACCACGCCGAGGTCGGGGTCGCGGACGAGGACGAGGATCCGAAGGCAAGTGTTGGGCGGCGGCTGCGGCGAAACAGCGGTTGGGCTGGGTGGGGGGGTGGGGGAACAAAGGCCGCCAGGTCCGCTGCATGTTCGGCTCACTGTGAGTGCTGTCTCGATTCCATCTCGGCAGATTTTTTTTATTATTTCGTTTGCGGTGCACTGTCCTGGCATTTAAGTAATAATAGGTTTCGCTACGGAATAAGATGTATTAAAAGAATTACCAAATCAAAGTGATTGGTTGGACGACACTTAGTGTCGTCCAAGCAATCACTTCAATTTGGTAATTCTTGTAATTTTTTGAAAGTAACGTTGACTGGAAATTAATATTTAATAATGGATTATAATACTAAAAAACAGGTGTCGAACTACTACTAAACTGACAGATTTTTAATTAAGAAGATTCCAATTTTGCGATTTTTCTCTTTTTACAGTTAATTTTTTGTTGTATATATACTTTTCGAGTTATATTTAATATAACAGCCTCCAATAAAATTGTAAACATATCAAGACATTTACAGACAAAGAGTTTCTTAATTAAAAATGCACTAAGTTTCAACTTCATGGGAGAAAAATTAGTCTATGTGCAAATTGCCTTCATTTTGTTTTCTTTATTGTATGAAAATGAATAAAACGAAATCACAAAACGAAAAAAAAAATCGCATATTCCTGCTTTTCGGGAAATATGTTCAGCGTGTGCTAAGCTGAAACAACTGCAAGTGATTCAGGGTGAAGGCCGATTAAGAATAAAGTCTTATGCAGTCGACCTCCAGACCGTTTTCCTTCTCTTGCGATTTTCAGAACGATATCTTCTTTTCCTTCACTATTGGCCATCTAGAATCGATATCCACAACCCTGGGTTGCACGCCGCGGGCAGGGATGGTGGCCATGGCGCTCTCTGCTCACCGCGTTTCCCGTCGTCTAGTGACCTCTCCGTCCCCGCCCCGCGCCCACACTACCCTCACCGCAGACGCCCTGGCCGCGCTCAGCTTAACCGCACCGACCTGCCCTTTCCCTCCGGCACCGCCGTCTCGCCCCCTCCCCCACTGGCCCCGCCCACTCCTGCCACCCCCGCTCACCCGTGTCCCGCCCCCGACGGTTCCCTGCCCCGCTCCTCCCTACCTCGTCTAACCCCCTCGCCCCGGCCTCGCTCGGCGTCGGGAGCGGTCCCTCTCTTGCCCCGCAACACCCCGGCTCCACTCGTTTGCCCCACGCTCCGCCTCGCAAGGCTTCCTGCCCCGCTCCGTCCCGTCCCTCCCCACCTTCCACGCTCACCTCCTCACCGCGCCCCATTCTCTTCGCGTTCCGTCCCGCCTCACACCAGCCCCGCCCCGCGTCGGTCGCGGTGGCGGTCCCACCCCGCCACCACCACAGCCATGCTTTTACCGCGTCTCCGCTTCGCCCCATCGCGCCCTGCCGGCGTCCCGCATTCTCCCCAACCTCGTTTCGGCCCCGCCTCCGCCCCATTACGGTCCCGTCTCGCAGCGCCTTAGCATTCCCCGCCCACGCCACGCCCACACCTCGCCCGCGCCACGCCTGAAAAGGCGGCGACGAATTGTCGCCGTAGCGCCCGCCGGCGTCGAGTCAAGTGCGACGGCCCAAGGCGAGACATTGAGGGCGTAACCGCCGGCGGGTGGCGCATTAGGTACGACAAGGGAACGGCCCGCGGCACCAGCAGGGGGGAGAGGGAGACAGAGAGGAAAGACAGTTTAAAAGAATGGCCAGTCTTCAATATTTGACCACTAATTTGAAGAGCTTTTGGCCAACGTGACGTATCTTCATTTCTGTTTCTTAGTTTTACCTAACAATATGTCCTCAAGAAATTTTCCCATCCGCTGCCAAATATCGTGTTCAAGAAATGTGTTTCTTATATTTTAAACGGTATCCAAAAACAGTTGAATCCTATCTTGAACTATAAGGGTGAATGTGAATACTTTCTCTTTCCGAAAATTGTTTGATGGAAAATACATAACATTAGAAATAAGCTCATCATTTCTGCAGTCTATCCCAAAGCAATGGAATTAAATCAAAAATTTATTTTATAGCTCTTCATGCTGAGTGCTGCCCATTTATCAGCAGAAATTCCACCCTTAGTGTAGATACTGGACTGCACATGTACTATCATGATAACACCCACAATGTCATATGCTTCTCCAATATGGCGCAACATAGCACCAACCAATCTAACCATTATACAGACATTCCAAAACAAATATCTACGACAAACCTTGAATGCCCCCTGGTTCATTTCTAATTCACAAATTCTCCGAGAGCTTCAAGTACCTCTCTTCTCAGAATTCATCTCGCTAACCTCTCAAAAATATTACTCTCCTCCCAGCATGTTCCAACACTCCAATATTCAATCTCGGTCAAAACGCACAATATCCTGCACAATGAATCTTCTGAGAATAAATTCCATCTAGAAAGAGACGCATTTTTACTTTCTCATCTTACTACATCTTACTACATGAATAATAAAGATAAAGCATTTTTATGCTGCGCCGCGAAAAATCAGTTATTTTTCAACAGAAAACACGTAGTGTAGTCGGAATGTTTTGTGAGTTCTTGATACCGAAAAATCGATAGACGGCAAAACGGATGTCAGTTGCACGATTGCTTGTTGACGATTTCGAATGCCATATGAATGACAATGCAGCAGATTATTTTTCTTATACTTAATCAGATTCATATGGTTACATTACAAAATACCAAAACTTAATATTTTCGGCCATCCCTCTTGAAATAGTTGATTGACGCAACGCTGCTCATTTAGAACACCGACCCTCTCGATTCAGTGCATGAATTTGGAAGCATGCAAATGTTTCTCGCAAGGAAAGAGGAATTTTGCGTGTCATTTCGTGCTTTAGTAAGCTCTTGGTACTTTGAAGGAATTTCCCGTTAACTTTAAATATATTTGTAGCTATTAAAGTTAAAACAAAATGGTGAAGAATTGTGTTTAACGTACACCATACCTCGAAACATAGTACTTTGCAAGGATGAAACCTAAATGCTATTGATGTGCATTTTCCCTTGTAATTACGTTTTAATTCTTCTGCAGTTCTGTTCTGTTGAACAAGAATGCGCATTCTTTGTGTTTAATTTTCCGGTTCTTGATAACGCGGCTTTTTGCCGCAGCTGATGGTTGCCAATGTGTTTTTAATTTAATTTTTTTCTTTCACTGTTACAGAATAGACAGAATTATTATCACGGCCTGTCCTGAGATGAGGAATTTACTTATTTATTTTACTTAAATTATAAATTTTCTCCTTCCATCTGTGACGCATGTGAATAAGTCATTGAAAATATAGTGCTTGTGTGGATCTTTGTTTCGAACGGTTATCGTTACTTTTTTCGTTTATTCGTCTGTTACGAAAATTCAGAAAGTGAATTGCAAACGGCACTTGCTCTTCATTAATCACACTTCGTTTTTCTTAGAACGGAGTTTGTATTTACCTCGTGACCATGAATCACAAATAATGCCGTGAAATTTCAGTAGTAGGAACGATTTACGAGTTTTGCTGTTCGCGTACTCTGATAAGCGGATGAAATCATTGTTTGAATGTTACACAATATCTTAACTTGCCGTCGTGAAAACGTCACGTACAGAATATAATGGAAAATATTGCGCAACTTATTTTCATTAGTGACGTAAGGCACTGCAGCATAGTTTGAATAATTGTCATATGAAACTTCAGACTGCAGCGAACAAGGGGAGAATTTTAATGAAGATAATATGTAACGAAATGAAATGTTATAATTAGCCAGACAATTTAAAATGTATGAACGTGTATCGTGGTGGTTGCGTAGTAATTGCATTTTCATATGGAGATATTAATATAATACTGTAAAATTGTAGTTTTCAGTGACCGTACGGTTCGTAATATTAAACTTTCTTCTACTGGATGTTAGAAATGTCGAATGTCGCGTGACCGACTTGTCCAGAGGGCGAGCATCACAGCAATAATAAACGATCCGGTAAAAGTTGAATGTAGTACGTACCGTGGATTCCCGAACAGTCACTTGATTAGAGCGTACCCGCACGAACACTCCCCCCCAAATTTTTCCTTGGAGTGTCACGACAGCGCGCTGAGTGTGCACGGCTCCGGGGCTCCCGGCAGTGAATTCCGAGCCCTCAACAGCTATTTTATTTCCTAGCGGAGGTAACCGGGGAGCGGGCCCCACAAATCAAGCTGGCCGCGACGCCCCGCATATAGTAGCCGGGGCGGGGCGCCCGCCCCGGCGCGACCTCCAACGCTCCGCGCCGTCACAGCTCCCGCAGGGCCCGCGAAGCTCTCTCCGCCACCCCACCCCCACCCAACCCCCACCCACCCCCGCCCACCCCAACTCGCCTCACCTCCTCCGCCCACCCCACCCCAGGTTCAACCGGTGTTTTAATTTTTAAAATATATTCCCCGAACGTATGAATATTCATCGATGGCCACAGGCGTACGCGGCGAAGCTCGGGGATGTAACGAACCTCTGTGAATTTTAAACAATAACGAAGCCTCGCTACCCGCCAGCAAATTTCCCTGACAAGGGGCCGCGGACGAGAGGGAGGTGGAGGACACGGAGGGCTCGCGGTGCGCCCCGGCCTCCCCCTCCCCTCCCCACCCCCTCCTCCTTCACCCCCTCCCGCGGGGCTCGTTGCGGCCGCGCCCCGTCTCCGCCTTGGCGGGGCTCTCCGTCGCCCCGCCCCCCGCCCCCCGCCCTCGCTCGCTCACCGACCCCGCTCGGCGAGCCGCCGCCGCCGCCTCGTAAAGTTACGAGAGCTTTGCACTGTAGGACGATGGCGTGTCTACGGCTCCGGATGAAGTCATTCATATAGATGAAAACTTTCTCAATGGTTTGCAGTAGTTTTAGGGCGTGGCATGATGGACAGCCGAATTTGGGAACTCAAGGGGCCCGTGGTGTAAGTTTTGGAGTGAAGAAGGAGGTGGGAGATGAAGCGCTGATTTGACTCGCGGATGACACGTCGGGCTTTGGGGAAACTGGATCCCGTTTCGAAATGACGGTATGTTTGAATATTAAATTTACTTGATGATCTGAGTTATTAAATGTGGAATACAAGAAAAGTCTTCTTGCTCATTGTCAGTGAGGTTGTGGACGGACAAACTTTAAAAATAATTCAGAATGAGAAGAAAAATAATAATATCTTGAGTACTGCTCAATGATTTTCATTTGCAATACAATTGCTTTCAGAACTTCACGAACGTATCTAATTTCCAAATATGTAATACAGCTACTATATATGTACTACAAATTCATCAAGACATCTTTGCAATTCTGGAACTTTGAAAAATTGCCGTTGCTGTATTATTTTTCTACCCTTTAAGATACTTTAAAATAAAATATGTTTAATAATTCAAAGGCACAATACGGTGGGCATTAAAATGTAATTTCATGTAATACCGACATTATGACCAAAGCGAAGCGAGGAAATGACTAACCGAAAATTTGTTCTGCGAGATCCCTCACTCAGGCCAGCTCGCGCAAAATTCATGAATATTTATTCTTTTCTATTTTTACATTTTTATTTAATATTGTTTTACATTATGTTTCAGCTCGGTTTGCAAATGTTAGAATCCAAGATTAGTTATGCCACTGAATACATTTTAAAACAAACTTGTCCTCTTTACGTTCTAAATCCCAGAACTGACAGTGTCTGTCGGATGACATATTGACATCTATTGCTTTAGTTCTGAAATCATTACTTTTCTGACGGAAGGCCCCTCAAGCCGACATGTAGTTAGTTCAGCGCCAGATCTCACCATCCGTCAAGAGCCATCTCCCGGTATAAAACATTCACTACACTAACAGGACTAACAACCACAGCAGTTGATGTGCACGGAAACATAAATCAATCAGTCATTTTTTCTGAAGGTTTTGTGATTCTATTGTATAATCATGCATGATATTGACGTTATGCTATTCTGACGTATTCGTTTCTAGTAGTACTGAATCCATCCTTATTTTGAATTTGGTCAAATCAGTGCCTTCCAAATCAATGTCAGTTTTTCACAAACTGTAGATATACGAGTATTACGCGTGAAATTTGGAATGATAAAACATTTTGTGCTGACTAGAGGAAAAAAATAACCCATTTCAAAATTTACTTTAAAAAATGGGAATTGATTGAGACAGAGATAGAACTCTGAAGCAATTCATTGTTAAGTCCGGGTAATACTGTCAGCAATAAAAATTATAAAAATAAATTAATAAACATATGAAGTAATACAAGTAAGTTGGCTAGAGGTATTATACCGTCTACTGTTGTGACCCGTCTTTCAGTGTAAAAGTATTGCGGATTAAAATCGCTATATCCGAGTTAAATCAGTTAAACTCTCAGTAAACACACAGACCACATTACACTCACAGACCACATTACTATCGGTTCAGACGTATTACAAAAAAACATCAACCATCTGTTTTTTCTGTAATGTGTTTTATCTCCCTTTCTTTTCGAAACATATTTACGACTTTTGATGAGAAATAAAGTGTGATCTATTCATAAACACGGCATTTCCATAAATTATTAGATTCTGTCTTTCTCCAAATTACAGTATTTTTTATAAAACAAAGAAAATTCATGCAAAACTATTTAATTTTTTATTTCTGTTAGAAGATGATATACAAATACAATTTTAGAATTTTTTCACTGATGTAAGAAAGGCAAACAGAAGTTTTACTAAGTTTTCAATTCTTGTTTTAAATGATCTGGAATCTATTTTTAAGCGAAAAGAATTTTTACGCCGTGACAAGTCACAATTCCCCGAAAATTACTTGCGTGTTAGTCACTGTTTCCGAGACTTTATTGTTAAAAAGAACTCATAATTAAGTGTGAACTTTAATGTGTTCTCAGCATGAAAGCTATAAAAAAGCTGTAACTAGGCCTCGTACAGAGTCTTCATTTTATGAGTTTTCATCAAGAATGAGAAAGAGACTCGTTTAACTAACCCAACTCTCATAATCTTCAGGCTCAAGTTAAGGAGAGAAACTCATGACTTATATCAAAATTGTTCTGGAATTGTCTCTAGGATGCTGCAATATTTTCAACATAATTGAGTAAAGTGATGGAGTGTTTTTCTTATTTGGATATAAACTTTGTTGTAAATGCAGTGAATATTACTAATTGATAGCGATGAAGAAGTGTTCATTTTAAGTGAGAATTATTAGAGTAGATATAAAAGAGAATTATTAGAAAATTTATATTCTTCCACTAACACCACTCAGCACAAGCAAAAGTAAAGTGATGATCAAGCTACATTTATGTCCAGAAGCAAACCAAGGGTCCATCTCTACATTTCGCCGTGGATCAAGGGAAACTGGTCGAAAAAATTGATCGAGAGTTGAGAAATTCAAAAATGTTTTTACCTATCATCAGGCAATTGCACATCATCCCTTTTCAGTGGAGTATGCAATTGCTTATATGAAATGGAAAGATATATCCGTTTTTCATTCGTTAACAATTAATTTGTTAGTGAGGATCTAATTTGAAACATCTGATATTATAATATTTACAGTTTCTTTATTGCAAATAAAAATGTCCTCAAATGGAATATCCATATAAATGAATTGAACACTAAATTAAGAACATTACGTTACACGTTTAGAATTCTTTTAAATTCTGTCGACCATCATGCAGCTCGTTGCGTGTGTTTTGCAAATGTAGTACATTGTCATCTGAGATATGGCGCAATGTTTCTAGGAAGCTCATTCTGTAGTACCGACTTTCATATTGCAGAAAAAATTATACGAATAATAAGTTAATGCTATTTTACGTGATTAATGCCTCTTTGTTGAGCTTGAAAATCTTACCACACCGTGCCTATTTATTTATGAATATAGAATTTCTATTAGAACTAACTTACTTAATGCTGGGGAAATATTTTCATGCAATACTGATATTTAGAGACTGGATTTTTATGTAATTACATATTTTTGTCCTTCTACTTACCGTTCTCAAAATTGTAATCTTCGCAAATTGTCACTCTCCTAACACAATATCCAATTTTTTCGTTACATATTTTTACATATATTACATATTTTACATATTTTGTTATTTTCACAAAATGTTTTTTATTCTATTGATTTTCTTAATTTCATTACCTATATTTTGTAAAAAAGTATTTTAAAAAACAGCATGTTTCCTACATTATTGGTAAATTATAGGTGTGAAAGGTATTGACGCCGCGTTTCGAGACCTTTAACCTTAATTTTCGAGAAAAGTTGGCGTTCGCCGACGAGTAACACTGCGATGAGAATGTTGCACGCTGCCGTGATTGCTGGTTGTAGAAATCGCCAATTTGTACGATGGCTTCTATTGAGAATACTCTGACTCAAGGTGCATGTAACCTTACATTAATGGTCTGGCTGCTGGACTACGGTTCTGGATAACAACAAATGAAGCTTTTTATTACTGACGGGAAAGTTGTGTAGTGCAAAGTGTGCATCGACTTATGCACTCCAAATGATTTTTAAAACGTTTGTATTATTTTTCAAATTTGTTTACAAAATTTGTTATAAATGTAATTTCATAAAACACACTCACATAATAGTGTATTATGTGACTGTGTTTTATATTTAGAGTATTTTAATATTACATTTTATATCCGATTTTACATATTTATTACATTTTTTACTGTTTTCTTTACATATTTATGTACTACATATTTTTCCGGTCCCTATTGATATTTATAAATACAACACACGTTGTAGAAATCATATTCATCTGGTATGAGTATCAACAGCTCACTTCAATAATTTACATGTAGTACGTTATTTTAAAATACTTTGCCAAATGACATAAAACAACTACAATTGATAGGCGAGCCAGTAAAATAAGTGCCAAGTAAAATATTTTGCCTTCTCACTACATTTATCTGTGCTTTCTTTAACATTACTTTCAGTTTTATGGTGGTTAATAATTAAACATGCTGTGCCTCTGAAACTGTTATATTTTGATTTCACTATTTTCGTTCTAATGTAGATTACCTGTATTAGTTTCTTTAGGGAGCCAATTCACACTAGTATTTTAGATAGTACATTTCAGTATTACGATTGCTAAACTATTCTGGAACGTGTAAATTTTAATAAATTTTACAAATTATAAGCAGTTATCAGTTTTCATTTACCAAATTGACTATCGCAATATTCGCTTTTTCTCGTTTTTAGAAACACTGATACTGCGAGGTTCTTTGTAGTGTGCTTACATTTTCTCTAGTGACATTTTGTTTTCCCTGCAGGTTTTCCGATGTTCACACATCTTAAGAGAGTTGAAAGTAGATTCCTAACTTTGTTTTGGATCTCGTGGGCGAGCTGTTGCTCTTTGCGTGTGAGCGTCTCCTTCGACGCATTTCCCGCCTCGTTTCTCTCCTCCGCGCCATCCCACCCATGCGCCCACGCCCGCCTTCCCACGCCTTCCATCCCTTGCCGTCGTCCACGCTCCGCGCTTCGCTCCGTGCCGCGCCTCCACACTTCTGTGGAATTGGCCACCGTGCGTCATCGGAGTCTTGTCGCCTGCGCAGCGGCGCACAGTGCACTAGTGGGGTAGAATGGACTGAAACGCGCGCACGGGGTTGTTGCGGGTCATTGATTGCAAACTCCTACATGAAATTGATGTAGGATTTTGCAAATTACAGATAACGCCGCCCTTTTTTATTTTTATTTTTCATTGCAGTTTTTTGGGAATTTTCGTTGGTAGTTTGGATGTTTCTATTCATCAATAAGTTTTTTTGCGTTTATTGCGTGCTTCTTTGGTTGACTCTTACTGAAGTGTATTTTTACATCTAATCACTTAAAACTCACGAATCTGTTAGAAGTTTTGGCAGATGAAATTACTTTCAGCTTATGTTGAAACTTGTAATGTTCTAGCTTTGAAATTTCTGATGAACATTTAGCCAATCAAAGAAAAAGAATATTTCTTTCATATTGTTGGGGTTTTCATATTTGTAATATGCCTGCTCGAATACAGTCGATTTCAGTTACAGTGATCTTCTAGAGACTAATACTTTTGCTTCAAGTATTGGTTCACTATACTTGATAATGTCAAAATAAAATAATTCTCCTCTATGATTGATTTTGTTCTGTCAGAGGTACAGTAAAATATCCAAACATCTCGAATTCAAAGTACCATGATGTTGTCTTAAAATAGACGGTTACTTGTAACACCTTGCTTGAACAGATTCTATTATTAATACTTCCAGATTCTTTATCAGAATCCGTGCTTTCTCCACCTTCAATTCTATATTATCGACGCACTAAATTTCTAGTTCCACCTTGAAAGCCTTAAATGTATCTTGCATTGTTCGAACACTTACGTTTGTAGCCTTTTCGTTATCCCTCGTTTTGTTCTCTGTAATGTAATTCAGTAGTAGTACCATCCCTCACTTTCATTCACCCCAAGCTTCACGAATACCTCAAGGACCCCTCTACCTACAAACCCTTAACATAACTGGATTTTACGGATTTGAGGCGAAATATTTTCTTCGAAGTTGTTTTTCCTATGTTTTCTGTAACCGATGTTGAGATAACTAAATCTAGTGCTTATTTGTAACGTAAATGGATCGGAACGAGCTTGATTCACTAATCTTTAATATACCGCAACCAAAAGTTCTCTATAACCTAATTCACTGAAGCTACAGACAACTACTTTAAAGTCTTCAGGAAGAAATAGAGTTGGTGACAAATTCAAACGTTCAATTTTTATTTGTCACGTGGTCACTAAAGAATATGGCAATAGACGGTGAAACGCATGCGATCATTCAAACCTGGTGTTTAAAACGATCTGACAAAAAATTTCAAAGTGCAGTCATTTTCATTGTTGTAGGTAGACGCAGTTGCATTTAAGATTCGTGCATAGTTATTTAAACGGACTATATTTTCTAAAAACCCATCTCGTACTTTAATATTCGTATGCCATTTCCTTCATCTCTTTGTCCTTTTTTAAGTTCATATTTGACATTTTCGTCCGTTGCAATCCTTCTCTTTCTGTCTTCGTTGCCGTCTGTCATCTGCAATCAATCAATTATGCCTGATTTTTATGTGCTGAGACAGAGGCAATTAGCCTGCTTTTCCGTCTGACCACGAAAATTCCGCTACTCCGCTTCTTCCATCTAGCGAAGAAAGAAGGTATCAAACGGGCTACGAACAGGCTTCTTTTACTCTTGAGGATCTTTTACTTAAGTAAATCTACAACGGAGAACAGCCGGCTTTACTTCCCTTCCGAAGGAAGGCGTAAGAAGTATTTTCTTGGCCTTAAAAATCCACGGCTGTGATCGGGTTTGAACCCGCAAAATTGGGTATAACAGCCCGATACGATATTCGTGATACCATCGAAGGCACAATACCGCTGCAAGGAACATCCCCTTCCTGCATTTTCTGCATTTCATCTCTGCCATTTCTGCCTCATCTGCATTTTTACTCTTCATCCTTGTCCCTGCCCCAGACAGAGCGCGGTTCTAGGTCCTACTGGGCCGCTGCCCCTGCGCGGGTGACCGCCCCGCCTCAGGCCCGTAGGCGTCTTTTCGGCCCGCCGCCGCGGGCGTCAGCATGAGCAGCGGGCCGGAGAGAGACGCGACGGGGCGGCGGCCTCTGACGGATGAGGCCCCGGAGTGCGCGTCCTGACAAATGGGGAGGGCGCCGGGCCACGCCCCCGCGCCGCGACCGATCGCCCCGTGCCAGGTGTGGGCGACGCAGGGCGACGCTCGCCTTTGAAGGAGCCTCGTTCAGGCGTTCGTTTGCGTCTCCGTCTCCTATTGGTCGCCCCGCGCTTTATTCCGCCGCCGCCGCCGTCTGCTTCCCGGGAGCCTCTTAAATATTTGAGGCGCTCGGAATATTTTGGGAGGTTCGAGAATAAGTTTCTTATTCGAGAATAGCGGCTTTGGAATAAATGTGCATGGTTATGCGACAGGGGATCGTTGAGAAGGGAAGGCGGCTTCCGCGATTCACACGAGCCATTTATCCACGTCAAGACTGAGTTTCTTCTTACGAGCATATCTGTCCAGGCATTCCATGAACGAACGTGAATGTTTACAAGATGTGTTTATCTGTTTTATGTCTACTGAATGGATGATTCACGTTCTTGGAGGATTCCGCAAAAGTGCTCGTCAATGCGTTATCGACTACTGCGCGTTCTGTCATATTCTGTCAAAGGTATAAATATTCAGTTGTTCATTGGAAAGTTCGTTAGCATGCAAATCCTCAGGGGGAGTAAAGGAGAGATGACTTAAATCGACGGGTTCATAGTTTTAGCTGATGTCGGTGACGAATTGTATTTTTCAATTCATAAAATTTAATGTGTTTATTTGAATGTTTGTTTTTCATTAAATTTTAATTCTCTGATGAATTTATAGTGAGATAAAAACTGGATACGAAAGCCCTTTTAATTAAATGCGCCTGCACCGAAAAATGTAATTTTTCACACACCTCTGTTACCTTTTGACAGCCAGTAACTTATTGAATCATTACAAATATTCCATTCTCTCTCTCGTGACATTTTCCACTTTCGAAGCAAATTACAAGGAAGTTATAAAACAATTTTAAATTGTTATTATTATTATTGTTATTATTATTATTCCATTTTATAAGTGAAATTTACGTAAATAATATTACGAAATGAAATGAGTAAGTCATATGACATTTCTCTTTCCGTTTTACGTGAGATGATTTCTCTTAAAAAACAGCTATTTGTTGGTAAAACTATTTAATCGTGAAACCATAAACTATTGAAAACATGGTTTCTATTATTTTCTGAAATATTTTTCAACTTTATTGTAATATATCATTCCTTCTTTAAAATATAAATTTTCCATAATGAATTCCTTCAAATTACCGAAAATATTCATTTTTAGTCATTCATTTCTTATTTATTTCATTGTTCGTTGTTAAAACTTATTTACTAATCATCATAAAGTGTCTTCCAGGGCAACTAAAAAGTTAATTTACTATTCATTATTCATTACTAATAATGATGACTTGCAAGTCAATATTTATTTGAATGCATTCCTTACGTTTTGTTGACAGGCTGCGAAACAATAATTTTTCATTAATTTCATAATTTATTACTTTGAATAAGTAAATGGATATACTGATTAACAAAGACAAACGAAATAAATCTGCACTTACAATATAGTTTCAAATAACAACCACAACCACAGTTTTCCTCGATTTGCGGAACGACGTAAGAATATATTCGTTGTATTTTCTCTAGACGGATTTTAAAAGGCGCACGGCGTTCAAACTCCATTTAATGACCGTAATACAAAGAATAAACGACAGAAACGTACGTTCGTGGATGACATCAGCAATATCTGTGAGTCTGCTTTAAATTAGGGGGCCAGTAAATAACGTAGTAGAGAAATGTTTTCAAAATACTGGTAGCTGAGGAGAAAGAAAAAGAGATAAAACTTCCATCAATTAACACACAGTACATTTATCAGTTTTTCATTAACTAACTTCAATTGAGAAAAGGGACGAGTTTACTGAAATAGACTGACAAATTACATAATAAAATTTCATTCAAGTGTCATATTTAATCTCTTGCATACTACGTACTCACGGAAAAGAGAAAAGATTGTAATGTTGCAGCGGAAAGTTGTGATATTTCATCAGAAAACTCGTATTTTGGGGCTGTTATACCGAAAATGTGGATAATTTCAACTGAAAATTTTAATAATAATGGAATTTAAACCTGAACACAATTTACGAAGGAGCACGTCATGGCTGCATTATACATTGAGTACTTGTTGCATAGTCCTATCAGAGGCGTTCAGATCTTGCTGAGAACATTGAATAATGGTTCAGTTTCTCATGCACAAAGCGGCTAGTCCGGACGGTCATGAAAAAGCGAAATTAAATTGAAATTCCACTGTGCAAAACAGGCTACACTGACAATCAACGGAAGCGATAACCATCTTGAAAGAATGCTTACATCACGGCTATTGGAGTTGGGCTGTACAACTAATTAGGAAAAGGGGGAAGCTGAAAAAGAAGAATCATTTTCTTATTCATTATGAGAATACGTCTCTGGTAACGCGTACAAAATTCTGCAGGCGAAAGTACAGCGCGCAATTTGCAGCGGAGACTCGGCATCTTAAGAGAAAAGTGGGGTCGTGTGAAACACGCTCCACCTCGCTCTTCCGTTCCTTCCTCTCCCCCCCCCCCCCCCCCGGGGGGCTCCTTGGAAGGCGACTCGACGACGACGACGACGGCGGCGGCGGCAACGGCAGCGCGTTTCTCGCCAGGCGCGACGTCATTGTTGATTAAAGCGAGAGAGGAAATACGTGCCACCGGCGCGAGCCCCTGCCCGTCCCTCCCAATATTTCTCGTCCCCATAGTGCGGAGTTTTAATAAAGAAGAGTTGTCGCCTGCGCTGTGGACGCTCTTCGTTATCTGCAGGTGCTTCCCGACCTCCTGCGCGCCTTGCCAGGAGCTACTTCTCGCCACGCCGGTGACCTCTTTCGGCCGCAGCTTGGCGACGGTTCGCGGCGCGAGAATGCCTTTTGCAGATCCCAACTCTGACGGGGAGTTGCGACTTCCAGCTCATCCATTTGGGATGAGTTACATTTTCGAATTGATCGATATCTTATCACTCAAATTATCTTATTCAAACGCCAAGACAACGTAAGCTAATAATAATTACCTGGCACAGTGAAGTAAGCAAACGTGGCATTACAATTCATCTAGTTTGCAAAAAACTGCTTTTTCAAAACTATGTACTGGAAACGGATTGTTGCATCCTAGTTTTTTTAGGGTTACAATGAACAATCCAAAAGTCTGTTGTTTTGGTTCGAACGATAGATTGTACAGCTATTTCAATAAACCTATATGTAAGTATAAATATTTTATACATTGGCCAGTAGCATAATTTGATATTAGATAATTTTGAAGAGTTGTCGGCTGTATTTTGGACGCTCTTCGTTACCTGTAGGTGCTTCCCGAGCTGCGCGCCTTGCTAGGAGCTACTTCTCGCCACATCGGTGACCTCTTTCGGCCGCAGCTTCGCGTTCGTTCGCGGTTTGAGAACGCTCTTCGTAGGCCCGAACTCTGACGTGGAGTTGCGACTTCCAGCCCTTCCATTTGGGATTGTTTTGCCGAATGAAAAGGGACATTTTCGAATTGATCGATATCGTATCACTCAAATGATCTTATTCAAACGACAAGAAAACGTAAGCTAACAAAATACACGAAACCGCTTGAAATACACGAAAACAACAAAAAAATCAACCAGAGCGGTGGGTCTGTAGAGCTGTCATCCTAGTTATGACATCATCCCATCCAGATAACTAACTGGAATCGGAGGTTCGATTTACGAAGGTTCACTTGCGGACTGGCACACCCAACTGCACGATCGATGAATTAATTCGATCGACTCGTCGGAGTATAGCTATCTCATTTCGGAAAGTGCCCGAACACAAGGGAAAATCATTGGCGGTCTAGTATTGGTGACATAGTGATTTAGTAGACGCTTATGCGAACATCCCTCGCTGATTTTCAAACAAATTCAGAATCTCAGTAATCGAACTCTACTATTATTGCGAAAATTAGAACTTTATTATATTTATTGAATGCAATTATTAACTTGAGCATATATATATATATATATATATATATATATATATATATATATATATATATATATATATATATATATATATATAAGGAAATAATGTCAACCTGTAGGTTGGCGCCGGTTCTCACATTTAATTGGGGGGGCATCGAATCCATCTAGGATATTGAATACTACAACATACTACACTAACGGGACTAATGATCTACGCAGTTGAGGTGCCCATTAGCTCTAAATACTCACTTTTTGTGGACTTTCTTTAAACTTTCTTAATTCAACATGTCAATTTAAAACTCCAATTTCATTTGCCACGTTGTCATCGACGGTCGGAATACTAAAAGGGCAACCAGGAAATAGTACGCCATTCGTCCTTCTTGCATTAAGCCTGCTACCGGCTGAAGACCGGCCCGCGAGCGAATTTTGAAGGCAAATTGCGCAGCGCAGCCTGTCTGCTTCCCCAATGCGACCACTCCCCGGTGCCCGCTAGCGTTCGTCCAGCCCCGCCCTGCGCCACCCGCGCCACCCGCTCCACCATGCGCCGCTCCGCCCCCTCGCCCCCTCGCCCCCTCGCCCTTCCCACCCACCACATTCTCCCTCCCGCCCGCCCGCCCCGTCCCCTGCCCCTCCCCGCTCCACCATCCTCGCCCCTCCCCGCCCCTCCCGGCCCCTCCCCGGCCCCTCCCCCCCTCCCCGCCCCTCCGCCCTCCGCCCACCCCGCCCCTCCCGCCCCTCCCTGCCCCTCCCTGCCCCTCCCCGCCCCTCCCCACTCTAACACTTTCCGCACCCTCTCCTGTCTTTGCCGTCTCGCCGCAGCCTCCGTCTTCCGCGGCGGGTGCTGTGTGCCCCTCTTCCCCGAACACAATCCCCTTCACCATCACAATACGAAAGTCGCCACCCCGTCTTGTCGCACCCATTTTGGCGCTCCCGTTCCCTGTGCCCCGCAGCCCTTCTGATGTCTGCGGAGCAGTGGGTCAATATCCATCCGAAAAAAGGCACATTCCGCCAACGATCGTGCATACAACTGGAACACGTTACAATAGTAGAGCTTGATATTGTGCTATACCATCATTTAGCTTAATCATAATTTTACTTTTTCGAGTGGTACACAAAAGTAGTGTAATGCTGCGAAATATCTATGCCAATATTTGAACGGTAATGCACGCTTAGGGAACACCCCAAAGCAGGAAATGCTTTTTTTTAAACGTCTGTCTGTCTATCCACCCGTCTGTCACCTGTCTGTGAACAATAATAGCATCTAAAGCGTTCGTAGGATTTTCTTCAAAATTGATAATCCTCAGTCAATCTGGCCCCTTGAATATGAAACGGATATTTCCATTTGGAGGATACTTAACGTGAATCTGCAATAACATTTCAGAAAAATAGCTCAAAATGGTTTCTTTAAAATATTTGCTATTATTAAGGAATAAACGTTTATAAAAATGTCGCAGATCGGATGTTCCGTGCATTCTCTGAATTTCTGATTGCCATTGTTAAATATTTTTGGAATCCCCTCCTACGTCATTATTGAAGATTTTTTGTTAATGAAATATGTTATTGAAAGTTTGATCTTCAATTAATATCATGTACTACATTTTTCAAAATATTAGTGGTGTTTGCTTCATATGTTATATCGTTAGTATTTTACGAGGGATGGCTGAAGTGCTAGTAGGATGAATAGTGCAGTTTAAAAATATTACATAACGTTACGTAAAAATATCACAAGAAAATTTATGCTGCTGTATCAACACTAGTTTTTGTTATAACTGGCGCCAGGTCGCACAGAGTGCTACTGATTTTCTGAAAGCAACTATTTGCTTTCAGAAAATCGTCGCATTGGTGCAGAATATTCACGTTGGGCGGGTAGTTATTTATCAATATCATATTTAGGAGAAGGAATTAATTCTAAATGTAATTAATGCAAGGAATTTTATGTCTATCCCCAGCCCTGCTCCAGCCCGTTCAGACTAGTCTCTCCCCGCCACTCATCCTCGTTCTTCCCCGCGCCGCTTCCCCTATTCTGCTCCTCCCTCCTCTTCCCCGCTGCTCTACTGCTCTCGATCCCCCTCCACTCTGCCCTGTTCGTCGTTCCCTGCCCGGACCACACCCTATCCACTCAGCTGCTCTACAACTTCTAAACTGCTTGTTGGTTTGCCTAAGTTGCTTGAAACCACATTTTGTAAAAAAGAAATAAAAAAAAATTGGGTTACATTTTTTTGTTGTAAACCATCTTTTTTATCGTCCGGTTAAAGATCCAAAATTTTGATACAATGCTTCTACACGTTTCTGAGTAACTCAAAACAAACACAGCACACTTTTGTGTGTCAAGATGAAGAAATGATTTTTACGTCCATCTGTCGTAGCGGAGAGGGCTGCAGTTGAAAGAGGTGTTATGTTTACTATTAGTTTCATTACTAAGGTCACAAGTATTGGCGTCGCGTTGGTTATTAATAGGGAACGGATTTCCATGTAATTACATGTTTTTACAGGGACTAGATACCTGCATTCAATAATATTTTTTAGAGTTTACAAGACATTCTGAATGAATTGGAACTATTCTTATTTTACAAATTTTTACATATTTTGGTATAATTAAGTATTTTTACATATTTTACCTACTACTACATATTTTGTTAAATTTTAATATATTATACGTCAAAACGGAACATTTCAGATGTGCGTTTGCATTATGTTACGGAATCATTTTTCTTAAAAATCATATGTAATGCTGCTGGGCTTCTCTGACCACCATATCATCGCCACAATTGTCAAACCTACCCCCCGCCGCTTACCGCTTAATCGAAGTCAAGAATGAGCGGATTTCTGTGAACAAAAGTAATTTTAACTACGTGTTTGCTCATGTTTCAAACTTGTCTTACCGCGTTGTTCGATGGGGGGGGGTATTCCCTTTAACCCCCTCCTCCGCTATCCATCACTGAATACACGATACTAATATTCACTGGAACACCAGCTTCTCCTAAATATTGTAATATATACTATGAACGTATATTATATTTCTATTTTCTATTTTTCTATTGCATTTTGTATTACAATAAATTCCGTTCCCTAGTTATTAATATAATAGGATATATGGTATAACGAGACGAATTAAAAATTATTAAAAACCCTATACTTAGTGCTTTACTGCATTAGAATACTACCTGTTAACGAGGCAATGATAAAATAATTAATTCCTTAATTGATATTAGTTTTCAAATAAAACAAAATCAGAAAACAAAAACCGCAATAACAAGAGAGAAACAAAAACGTTTTGTAAATGGGGAAATAAATATGCGACAGAGTAAGAACAGCGAAAATGTGAGAGCAGAAATCATTCGAAAGCAACGGTACGCAGCTTGGAAAATGTGCCCATGACATTCCGAGTGAGACCAAGGTTTTTGCCCCGTTCGTGCTGTGTCGTCCTGCTCGACGTGTAGGGAGCTCAGAAGCCAAGAAAGCTCAAGTTGCCTCAGATTGTTATGTAGGTCATCGTGGCAGGAGAAACGCAACCTGCGTGAGTTGATACTTAGCTGTCGTGAGTGTTGCCTATCGAACCAGTGCCCCCTACAAGTCATCCACCTTACAAAGGAAAAGCAAACAAAGGAACCTTTTCAAAAGCTCGTACTTGAAACATTGGTATATTATTATTTTTTGTATCTCATCTGGATGCGTTGGTCAATAAAAGAGTCCATAGAATTGGTTGGAACAATAGCTTGTAAATATATTTAAATACATTTACATTATAATTAAATTTATATTTTAAATTAAATTAAATTAATATTTTCTACACTCGTCAATTGGGTATTTTGCTACTGGATAACTTGAAAAAGTTTGTATTTCCTGAATTCGTTATCTTAACCAATGTTAAAAATGTATGTTAATTTCAATTTCCGAATATTACTATCAAATAATTTGAAGGAAAGAATTTATAAATTAAAAGAAACTAATATTTTTAAGTTTTTATCGAAATGTAATTGTAATTATAACTTAAATTTTATTATAGAAGGTGCAAATGTTGATTATGATTATTTTCACCTATAATTATATACAAAGCTAGAGTAACAAAAACTTAGGCATGGCAATGGAATTTAGCATAACCTTCGTATATTCATGTTTTCTGGTTATATTTGTGGTACCTATTATAGTATATGTATAAAATAAATCACGTTTAAAAATTTTCATTCAGCTTGATTATAACGGCCAATGAATTCATCTAGCATAAAAGTAAATCATTTTAAATGTAGGTAGTTATAGAAGTTGCTGAGTTATAATGTATGTCGTTTGCGTTATATTTTTTCTTTTAACTTTTGTGTTGGTACGAAGAATAATTCTCATTTTTCACGTTAGCATATTTTCAATTAAAAAACGTAACCCACATTCTCAAAAAGAGTTTGTTTGTGTTCAGACAAGTGACTTGTCAGTTATGAACTCTGCAATACTCTGGTTTGACCCACTGCGTCGCTGTCCGCCTCGCCGACAGCACGACCAGGAATGTGGGCGTGCCGCCCTGGTTAATAAGAACTCGGGAAATTCCGGCCGTGCTCCTGGCCGTATCGCGCTCGCCCGCCCCCCCCCCACGCCCCGCTACGCCCACGCCACGCCCGCCCGCCTGCCCGCTCGCTCGCACGTCCGCCCGCTTGTCCCTCCCCCGCGCGGTTTCTCCCGTCCGTGGTCCTGGAACCACCACCACTTCCCCTTCCTCCTCTTCCAGTCTTCCATCCCCCGCTTCCCTTCACATCCCCATCACCCCAACACCGCCAACCCCGGGCGCGTCTCGCGGGCCGCCTCCACTCCGCCGCCACCGCCTTCGCCGCCGCCTCCGACGCCTCGCCACCGCCGATGCTACCGCCTTCCTCGCTGCGTCGCCACCGCCACCGCCGCCGCCGCCGCCGCACCGTATCACTCGCCGCCCTTGTCCCTTTACGGCTGTATTACGGAAGCGAGGCCCCTCGTTTTATGCGGCCGCCGCCACTTCATTATCCTTCCGGAATAGATGCGGTGGCGCTCCCGCCCGCGTTCCAGACGCGCGGAGCGGCGAGGAATAAATTCGCGGTTCGAGCACCTCGCCGGTCCCCCAACCCCAACCCCAACCCTTCCTCCCTACTTCCGCGGGTTTACGGACGTTTTGCCCGCGCCGTGAGGACGGAGCTCGGACGATGGAGGAATGGGGTAATTAACGCACGAATTACACGCCGGTATTCCGTCAGGGCTGACACGTTTAGAAGGGTTCGTTCTTGAGATGGAATTGTTTCTTCGGGGCGACCAGCGGAACTCCGACCCGCAAACTTCTCTATATTTGAATACGCATTAGAGGAGTGTGGAAATGAATTGGGATACACGATTAAACTTTAACTGTGCACATTACTACACGTACATTACAGCCCTAAGCATATTATATATTAATAACTAATGTGTCCTCATTTTGCTCCTTCTAAACTCGAGGTATAGGCTTGACTATGTCAGAACAAATATTTTGAAGTTAGTTTTTGTCTACATTTGCTTTTTCTCTTCGGAGAGAATGAGGTATTATTATTATAAGCTCTTATAAGTAAACCTTGTGATTTTAGGCACAAATATGTTATGATTTAGGCACGTAAAATATGTAACAAACTTGTGAAATTGGGCTCTGTTCTGCATGGAAAGCAAGGTTTTTGTCACTTATATTAAGTTTCAAAATTATTCAATACGGCATTTAAAAATCATTGACAAGAAAAGTAGTTTCTGACATATAAATGTGATCACAAGAGGATTAATGTAGGCATTTTTATTATTTAGGAAATTCAAGTATTTTTACATTTATGAGAGTGATTACACACATTATTTTATTAACTTTTGTAATTAAACAGTGAAGTATACACAAGATAATTAAGAGTAGAATCAAACCACACAAGATGAAAACTCGAAATGATCCTTTTTACTTTTTAGGGGTCCAAGACGGGCTTATTTTGCTACATTCGCTTTTCCAACAGTAAACTTTTGCCTGACCCGTGCCTCGCCTGTACTGCGCAGACAAAGTGCCGCGGCGATTAGCCTCAACCTGTCAACTGCCCAGCTGCACAGGAAATGGGTGCAATTGCCTAAGAAGTGCGTGCTGATCGAAGACGACACAGAAACATCCTCTTTATATTGACTTGCATAGCTCCTTGTGTTCGGTGTGTTAGGTGAATGATTTCGGTACGTGGTCGATTGCATAATCGTCGATCAGGGAAAATTTTCGTTTCGGGAAATTCGAGAAAGTATTTTCATATTGGTACAACAAATTTGAAAAATATGTAATGACAATATGATAATTCTTTAAAATTTCTTGTTTTAGGAAAAACAATATGAAAATGAGCGTCAACCGCCCTTTTAGGATCTTTTTGTCACTATATGATGCTTTCAGTAAATCTAAGTTTTCATGATTCGTAAACATCTGCAATTATTTTCCACAACTTCCTAAAGGAACTAAACAGGCATTTGTCCTAAAGTCCGAGGTCTACTAATAAGTCTTGAAACACTTAATTCCACAACCAACAAGCGAAGCAATGTCTCTTAAAGTCATAGATGTGTGTTTATGAAGAGGAACTATTTTTGCCTGCTTCTTTTGTGAAATGTCAATTTGAATACGAACACAAAGTTTTCCTGTACAGAACACAGAAATAACATCAATCCTGTTGCTACATATACAAGTTCACTGAACTGGAGGGGACATGCATCTTGTTCATAGTCAAGGCAACAATAGTCCGACAAAAGGTCAACAATTGGGCGGATAAAATTGGTTACAGTGAACGAACTTCGGATCCTTGTAAAACATGAACTTGTCCCAATTAATTTGCACACTACTGTACTTCGGTGGTCAGTTATTGTGTGTTGTCTTTCGTTGCTTCGCGATTGTATATTGTGGTGGAGTGGATGATCTATCACTCTGATGCATTGATTAGCATAGATTTTCATGTGTATGTTTTTCATGTAATTTGTTTATTATACCAGGCAATTATATATGCTGGATGGAATTTCGGAATCCAAATCTCTCATTGTATTTGCAAACCTATTATGGCCGTAATTTATTTGCTACGTGGTTCTATAGGATTCTTGCATTTCTTTTCCATTTTCTTTCGTATCCAAAATCTCCACTGTCGCACATATTTTCCCTAACTCCTTCCCATTGATCATTAAAACCATTATCTTTCGGTTCGCTTCCGATTTCCCTTATCGGAAATGTAAGGCCAACCCAGATTTCAGATCTTGTACTTCTTGCCAAGGGAAACGGATTTTGAATTGCAAAATCCCGGTCGGGGTGTAAATTCTTTGAGCAAATTCAATTACTAAAGTTCATTTGTTACTCAGTATCATGGTCACAACATGGATTTCTTAACTGTTACGGAACATATTTTTGAGCATAATTGCCACCAAAAAAAGGTGACAGGTAGTGACAAATTTATATAAACATGTGTCCAGAAGCTCCCGTTACAAAATAAAAAAAAACAAAAAAACTTCTATTTTGACATGAATGAAGAATGGCAGGTCAAAGTTTTCGGAAAAAAATTGTCTTTGAGAAAATTGAATTTAAAAATCACTTCCGGGTGCAAAATTCTCCTACTACCCGGGTCATTTCCTCGTTTATCCCCGTAAATGGTGAAATTGCCGAGTAATAGCCTATGAGTAAAGAATCGAGTGGCTTTCATGAGAATATGTTAGTAGTAAGAAATGTTTATATGTTATATTCACTCAATGATTTAAATGTAGTACGTACAGAAAATTCAGTTTTGTTGAAAGTAATAGCCACGGTACACGGTGTAAACATAAATGATGAACACGATCCAACATTTATGAAAATTAATGAAACTCCTGCAATATTAAAATCATAATTTAAAAATATTTTCAAATTTCCTTTTTTAAAAGTTTCCAGTTTTCAAAAAAAATACGTTTGCAATTTTTGAAAGTGTAGGATGTTTACCGAAACTCGCACAGGTACCGTTTTTATATACGCACTTCGCTTTTTCCAGAAACACATAGAGAGCAGTAGGGAATATTTTGGAGAAAATCTTGTTTCTAAAATCGCAGATATTTCACGCAAAATTATGAGAAAACTTATACTTTCGAAGAATTGTAGTCCATGACCTTACTTAACTATCTGTACTTGAAGAACAAACTTAATTAAAGAAAAATATGTCTATTGAAAATATTGTAATTTTAATACAATACGCCGGAAAATTGCACCTAACAGTTTTCTAAAATTAACAGAGAAAAACAAAAATGGGACCTCCGCTACTTTATAAGGGACATATTAGGGTCTTTTATAATACAAGCGCCAGTTTTCGCTGCTTCAGTAAAAAACTTTCTCTTTACTACGAAGGTACGCGGTAGGCGAGAAAATCAACATAAATACAATTTGCACACATTACATGACCACCAACACTTGTTTGGTTGCCTGAACGAATCCTTTCAAAATCTGGACTAACGAAGTCAAGACGCCTTTCAGGTAAGATTTTCAACTTCCACCAGGCCTCATCCACTAGGCCTCATTGCGGTCAGAAAGGGCGATTCTTTCCTCACGTCGAAGATCTTGACTTCCGCCCCGTTAGCGTTGAATGGCTGACGTGAAGATTGCGTCACTTATCGCATACTTAATGCGCAATCGGCGCAGCCAAAGCGTCGGTCCATCATCCGGGTTGAAAAACGTCGAGTGCGACGCTCGGGGACCCCCCGCCCGAGCCCGCCGCGTTCGAATGTTCGTTAGGCGCGCCTTTGTCACGTAAGGAGGGTACAGGTTTTGACTGAGATTTATGGTGCGCTGGAAGAAAGGGCGCGACGTCCTTTGTGTACCTGCCGCTGTGACCGCCCCCCCCTTTCACGGCGTCTCGTCGCTGCGCCCGCCCTCTGCAGCCCGCCGCCGCGCACGCAATCCGCGGCCTACCGCCGCGCCCGGGAAGAAAAAGCGCCGCCATCTATATTCCGCCCCGGCGATAGGCATGTCGCGCCGCCACTGCCGCGTCTTTATTCTGCGTCACAGAAGTCGAACCGAATTGAAACGAAATTACTTTTATTGGAAGTGGTGCGCCTCCGGGACTCGACCCCGTTCCCCGTAAGCGGCTTTAGGAAATATATAAGGAAGGGGACGTTTTAAAAAAATAAGGAAACGTTTTTTTTAATTGAATTTATTTACGATCATAACTGGAGCCCGGGAGTTCAAGTATTTATTTTACCTAAAATAGGCAGCCAGGAAACATTTATTTTTACTAAAATGGACATCCAAAAGGCATTTATTCTGGCTAGAGTAGTGGTGCAAAAAGGCTTATAAGCTATGAAAAATCACAATAAAAAGGAATTATTGTAAAATATTAATATCTGAAATTATTTACATTTTTATTATAATTCTAAAATTCACATTAGCACTTACGTTACGAAACGATTTTTTTTGTAATCTTGATTCCACCTGACCACCCGGTATGATATCCACCAATTTGCTTTACTCACGGCAGTATCCCTTTGAAATGGTATTATAAAATCTCTTTTGAAATTTGAAATGACTTTAGTAAAAACGGATTTTTTCGTACTACTCTCTTATGTAATCGCCAGCAATAAGAATGATGTATAATATACAGGGAGCTTCGTTCTTAAAAGCGATTGGATGACATACTCAGTCATAGAGGAGTATTCCTTACGGGTGAACATAACTGCCAGCATCACTGAAAAAATAAAATATCTTCACTGATGTCATTATTCTTTTTCATTTAGATTATCAACACTACCTAGAGTCAAGGAAGGACAAAATACGACCATATCAAATAAAAATAATTTATAAACGATCTGAATGTTTAAATATTTTTCTATTTGCAAAACATCAAGAAAATATATGAAGACTTCTACCACAGTTTGGTATGAAACTTTTGGTTTGGAACTTTAAATAAACAATATTTGTCAAAAGTTGTGTAAAATGTACCAGTATTACATGTAATTATGTTTTAAGAGTTTTGAATGTAAAAGGGCGATAATGTGGTAAGTAATACAAACGTACTTTTAGCTTCTTCCGTCCAGTAGTACGTCTTTCACACATCGTTTCTGACATAAGTTATTACATAGAAGTCTTTTTGCTAGTCATTACTCATTACATTCGGATTAAAAATTGTGTTTCATTTGACATTAACAACAAAACCATTATTATTATTATTATTATTATTATTATTATTATTATTATTATTATTATTATTATTTCTTGTCTGCATAATCTCTCATTAAGGCAAAATGCATCCTTGAACGATATGGATAAGAGTTGGATTTCACGTCATATGAAATATAGAACACCAACAATATATACAGATGGTGCCAGAAAGTGAATAAAACCGTATAACTGTGATTACTGATGTGCAAACAAGAAACAGTTTTTGTGGAAAAGATTGTTAATTTACGAGGAATGAATGTTTAATGTGAGTTGCCATCTAGGAGTCTCATTGTAGGTTCCATTCTTTTTTGGAAAAGTAACTGAACTGACGAAGTATACCTGGACATAATACGCACATCCATCATACCCGCCAATTGTACGATTGGCACCACGATACACCGTGGCTCGTTTGTTAGGGCATTGCTCCGGCATTCGCCTAGTGTTGATCGGAGAAACAACGGAAAACTACCGATTAGAGCAGCAGGCCGCTAGAAATCTCCTCCACACAGCGACTGAATTCGACCTAGCTGAAAAGCTAGTGTCGAAAATCCTGCTGCTGTCAGGACTCGAACCTAGAACCTCCCGGTCAGAGGCGCGACAGTGACATCAGTTGATGCACTGAGCTAGCTCTACTAGCTCTGATTGAAGATATTGTAATTAGTCTCATGGTATGTGAACGAAATAAGTTTGAAATAGATTTTGAAAGATTACTGGAATAGATTTTGACAAAGACTAGAATATGTTTTGATTAAATAATACTTTGGCGCGTCAAGCAATAAATCGTAAAAATACAAGATCTTTTTTCTAAAATTTGATATTTTTTATGTCAGACTATCAATAGAAAAGGCGAACGCATCCCCGCCTACCGAACATGTGTAAAGTGTATTAAATATTATTTGCTAAATTCTTGTATACCTCTTAGAGTTATGCGTGAATGGCTGTGTTGTGATACAACTTTTGAAATTTTGGAGTTTCATAAAAAGTTTTGCAACAGTTTGTTTCGGAAGAAGAAAGTGAAGAGTCAATAAACTCAGAGAATTTCACTTAAGCAAAGCAGGGAGTAATTTTCACAACGCTGCTCCTCAGAGAGTAAAAGTCTCTCGTAACGGTTACTTCATAAAATTCAACAGATTTCCACATAATAAAATCATAACATTAAAACCTCCCCAAATGAATCTAGCAAGTTATGTTATAATCAAATAAGTTTTATTATATTAAACTTTTGTTACGTATTTAATACCGCTTTTCAACCACTAAGGTCATATAGCGACCAGTGTTAATAACATGGAGGGTAACAGTAACGGTAACCGTATATCGACACACACACAAACATCTATGCCCCAGGCGGGATTCGAACCAGCGACACCTCAGCCTTAGCGACCTTGGCTATCCGGGCCGGCTATATATTAAACTTTGTTGTTACTTTTCCCACATATTTGTTAGTAAACACATTGACAACACAATCGTTCTCAATATATTGTATTGTTCTTTCCAACGTTGAAGGTTAAATATCAGATCATACTGACACCTCACTTTGAGAAAGAAATTCTTTTTCTAGTAATATAACGCGAGAAATTCTGAAAATAACTTACGTAAAATTGTACTTGCAATTGTAGAGAGAGACACATTTCATGTGTTCGTACCCTCACCGAATTAGCCCAAACACACACACTTCTCCGGATAGTTATTAATTCTGCCGGAGAAAATTGTTTGTGGAGAGCAGGATGTCATACGAAGAAATAAAAGAGGTCACCTTCATCATTATACTACTGATTTATTTCTTCGCATAAGAAAGTCAACAACACCGAATCAGAATTCCCACAATTCAGCCTGTCATAGTATATTCCAATGACTTTTTTATGATAATTGATTCGAATTACCTCAAAGAGATCCGTAGGGGATAGCCAAGTCATCGAAGGAGCTTAGCATAGTAAAAATGTGGCTGGAGAAGACAATGTCAGCTTGCAATTATCAATAGTTAACTGTTAAGCCTTTTGAGTGATATAAAATAATTGGCTAGTTGCACTTGAATATATACATTTTAAATGGAGTCGCAAAGTTTATAATGGTTGAATTTAGTTATTGAAAATGTTTTATTCATAAGAGTTGATACATTTACGAATTACTACGTAGTGAACAATCCGTTTACATTTTTGAAAACTACTGCATTCCCACTTCCAATGTATGCACTACAAACCACTTTCAATTCTTTTCAATATTGGCGTATAATGAATTAAAATTTAATAACAATTACTTAAATAAATGTGTTCTTTAGTGTCATTATATCATATGAAATTCAACTGTGTCATCTACACATGATTAATTGGAGAGCAGTTCCAACAATTCATAATTTAGATCTAATATAAAAATAAAACCAACTTTAGATATTGCTCTATTTTTTACTAATAAATTGTAGTCGGAGTGTGCCATGAAAAACATTATGTAATCAAATTTTTATCCGAAATTTTTGTTTGACAAGCTGGCTCAAATTCCCGAACTTCTTAGGAAGGTTTACCGTATTGATCTCTCGGGAGCCGTAATAATAACAAGAATAAGATTAATGGGCCAATCTTCCTGGCGAAGTGTACAATATTCGAAGACATCTTGTAGCAATTAATTTCATAGCCCGTTTGCCGCGCATGGCCTTATCGTAAGGGGTGTTTAATTAATGGGCGAATATTCGTCGAGTGAAGGAAGGCTAAGGTGGATGGAAAGGGGAGGTGCAGGAAGAGAGGGATCCAGAAATCGACGCCAGAGAACACGCAGCATCTTAGAAAATCAATTAAGTACTGCGCTGAACGTGCGTAGTACATTCCTAAATCGCACTATGTATTCTTATTTGAATTTTTAAAATTGCTTTTTCAGCCTTACGGATATTTCAGTCATTGCAGTATTTGAATCATCAGTGCAGACATTTGCAATAGAAGTATTTCATTCGAAAAAACAAATCATCAACATGAAAGTAATATTTATGTCGTCAGAAGAAGCTAAAAGAGAGTTAAAAGTAAATTGATGTATTGAAAGAAATGGGAATTTTGGAACATGAAGTACTACATAATTCGAAACAGTAGCTTATTCTATTGTTTGAGATGCATTACACTATCTTTTAAACGTTTATAAAATAGAAATCAGTAGTATGTAATGTAATGATTATAATTATTCTGCATCCAAGTGCTTTCTGCATCCATGTTCACAATATTATTGTTCTTTTCTATTGCTCGTATGTGAATAGAAAATTTGGGACACTGCGGTAATAGCCTACTCCTAATTCTTAACTTTGTAGTAATTCTAATGAATTTGGTTTAACAAATGTCAAAGGTGAACCAAAGTTACTTCCCTGTATTATGCCTTAAAGCCGGCGTCGCCAGCCGAATTCCTTCATTACGCTCCGTGAAGTCACGCAGAAGTCAAGGAGTTAAGCAATTCCAAACATCGCGGGTTCCTGGTTTTGCGACCGTCCGGGAACCCTGGAATCTAACGGCGCCGAGTCTTTGGCCGAACAGATACCATGACTGACAATGACTGGAATATATTAAAGAAGGATTCCTCCAAACGATCGACGCCCATACATGGTTACGTATTACAAACTAAAATAGCGCTTGTTTCTCTGGTTAATGTGAATTCTTCATGTTAGAATTATTTTTTAAAATTAATATATCATCCCGACATGAGATTGGACAAAATGCATTCCTAGCAATATAATATGTTCGTTTGTTTAAGGTTTTTAAACTTCTGTTCAAGACTTTGTTTCATAAATAGTCCAATTTCATCAAAATAACAATTTTATAAATATTATAATCAGACGTTAACCACCTTTATTATTTAAAATATCAAATCATTAATTTTGTGTGCATTAAGAGATAAGTGGGAACGAAATAGGAACATAGGGATTGCTGCTTAACCAAATTGCTGCTGCTACCAAGTAATTTTGGTAACTTAGTTCTACCAAGGGGGGCCAATCAATTACCCCTCCAAATTTGTGAGAAAATATTCTATGGAGCCATGAAAATCTGTGTTAGTTATACAGAAAACAAAATATCTAAATTAATTTTTCTGTTTGATATTCAATGCGAATGTAGGGGGGATTTGATTAGTATTTAGTTATGCCATCAAAATTGATGACATAAACATTTTTTAAAACAAAAGTGATCTTTATAGAGACAAATGAAATACGTTATTATGTCATGTTAGTAGTACACATAATTTATCAACATTCAAAACACTTTGCTATTATTTTGTCTTTGCTGAGAATTTGGCTCCCTACTTTTTTTCAAGTTATTCAAATTTTTCGTGTAGTACGTTGTGTCCGAATGCCAAAGAACCAAACGGGAAGTATTGACTGCATTTAGTTCATTGTTGACATAAATAATTCAAAGAAACAAAACAAAGTAGCCTTGAGTAAGAGTAATACAATGGTAAAATTCCTATTTTTTTTATTACATTTTTATTATGCAAACTACTCGAGGGGGGAACATAACTACCCCTTGTGAAAAACTGGAAATATATTGTGTTTTTTTCTTTTTATTTCGGCATACCTACTTTTATTCAGAGGGTTACAGATATCTAATACAGTGAAATTTTAAACATTCAACAATCTAGTGATGCAAACATACTATTTTGAATTATTTTGAAGACGCGTCAACAATTTTGAAATAATTCATAGCATTAGCGAATATTTCAGCAATTTTTGCAATGGACCCTCATTAAAAAGCATCAGATAAAAATAAATTCAAAACGTGAAATATAAGAGACGGTGAAATTAAATTATTAAACTGTTTTCTATATAAATTATAAATTGAATTTTATATCGTTATTTTTATTTTGTTTGTTTATTTAAGGACACGTTGGACACATTTAAATTTAAACCCGACTTTCTTTTTCGTACTGCCTTGGAATCATTTAGTAATATCTAGTTTATTTATAACAAATAAGTGTGTACATGCTAGTATGAAGAAATTACATAACTGAATACTTCTGAGATTGTTTCAAAATATGCTGCCTTTGTCAATTCTTCCCATCGCCTAGTTGTAAATTCTATCAACATTTCGCGACGAAAATTCCTGCTAGCTCTCTGTGCCGAATTCCCTTTCCCTGCCATGTACTCGTCACTTTTTCCCACTCGAGATTCAAGTTCGATATTAAATTAGCAATTTTTCGCCCCCGTTGTTCTCTCGCCCCTCCCCTCCCTCGCCTAGCACCCGCGGGAGAGAGGACAGTGCAGACGCCTCCTGCACAGTAATTACCACGCGACTACGGCGTTGCTTATTGATGAGTTGAGTGCTAAAACGTAATTACCAATCTGAGTTCGAAATTAGCTTCACAATCGCGCGATGACGCCCATAAAACACGCGCCACCGGCGTCGCCCACCGATAAATTATTCTGCCGCCGCAGTCGGCCACAGCGTGCAGTCCGCTTCAGGGATTACGTTACCACTAAACGGATTTACCGGCGTGCCGTTAAATATTAGAGAAAAACGTCTCGGTAAACTCTACATGGGCTCCCAAGTTTCACTCGTAGGAGGGCAGTGGATTAAAAAAGTGTTTACTGTTGACGTACGAACTAAAACTATAAGTTCCCTTTTTAATTTTTCCCCACTTTTGTATTTCGCGATGATTTAATTTTTTGTCTTTTAGCTGGTGATTGTAGATGACCGTAAAAAGGCAAGGTATTACGGTGGCTGCGGCAAATCGTATTCGTTCTGCAAATTTAAATTCCCGTGATGTATGTTTCATGAATGCATTGCATTAAAAAATTATATTCTTTCAATCACCTCGTTCGCTTCACATTCTGCTCCAGAATTTGTGAAAGAGTCGAGGTGATTTAGATGAACTTTTAAGAGGTTTCTCCGGACTTCATGATTGGATGAAATAATTCACTATGTGTCTGTGATGTGGTAGTTATATTAAAAAATTTATTAACATTGTGATTTAATTTATGTTTCGAGCAGCCGACTTTACGATGCTTTTCCTATAATATTTCATAGGTGTATTTCGTTTCATTCTACAATTCCTTTTACAATTCTGGAGATAACTTTTGTCTCCAAGTAAAGAGCTAGTACGAGGCATCGGTGTCAGGCCAAACAAATACGAAAGTGAACGCTATGACTCATACGTCAGTGTCTCGCTTAGCGAAGATGGGAACTGACGTGAGCGACGGCCTACTACAAATCGCATCGCGTTTTTTGCGTTTCAATGCGTTTTTCAATATGGGATGTAGGTGTGGTGCCCAATCGTGTTGATGTTTTCTTCTTTTTTCCCCATAGCACGTCGTACGCAGTTTGAACTGTTTTTTGACGTAAAATAAATAAATGCATTTATGCTGAATTTAAAATTATTTGTATATGTTGGTTTGTAGTTATTTATAAGTATTCGGTTGAGATATTGGATAACATTCGATACTAGGAAAATTAGAATAGACTATATTTGTGACTATGTATCATTGGCTTCTGCGGGAGTGCTGAAACTCCACAAGCTCGCCCTCCCTTGGGTGCTCTACTGCTCCCGCGCCATTAATTTTCAGGGATAAGAAGGGAGCGACCTCCACTCTACACATGCCCCGACCTTTTTGGGTAAATTTGTTCGTCCACACACGACGATAAAATTTGTTGGTGGAATTTCATCGTGCATTTGCCGGCGTGAACGTTGATAGAAGTATTTCCAAAAGTTCTCCTTATTTTATTGGCTTTTATACAAAACCAGTAGGCAAAAATATCAAATAGATGGCAGACATGAAAACATTCCTAATTTTTAAGATTATCGAAAGAGAATTAGTGATTCCATTAAGGAAATCTATATTTACAATAGCGTTTAGAAGAATTACTTACTAAACTTGTTTGTATTATTTTGCTACTGTTTTTGATAATAAATGTGGTTCTAAATTTTATATCCTAATTTTAAAATGTATTTATCTGTTTAGTCGGTAATGACCTTGTCAATGCGACGATAAATAAATAAATAATAAAGAAAAAAGCTCTCCTGCATGTGAAGGAATGTTCCCGCATTCAATTTCTAAAACCAATGGAGTGTGTACTAAGCGGTCAGCCGACGAAAATGTAAAATTAAAAGTAAAATATACCCTCCTTTTATGTAAATAGTTCACAGTTGCGGTATTCGGATGTGATGGATCCTGACATATGTGCAAATTAAGATGATTAAGTTCTTATATTGCTTATGAACGAGAGGTACGAGAGGTATATCACAGGAGAATTCATAATATCACAAATGACAATCAAAATTCACTCAAACCTTAAGGCATGTGCAATTCATTTGTCATAGATAATTTATTGCACTTTGAAATGAAATGCGAAATGTTAGTTATCATTAAATATACCCGAACGCCTCAACTTATATTGAAACATTGTAAATATACATTTTGTTAATTTCTCTCACCGTTTTATTGCATATTTATTTTTAAATGGTTGTGGAGAGGAAACTCCCATTTCACTTCTGAAACGATTGTGTAATTAACGTGTCTCTAATGTTCCGAGTTGCTCACGTCTCGCTCGATGCTGCAGTCTGAACTTCCGATCCGTTTTCCAATACTCTAACGATAACCGTTATACAGAGTAATTAATGCTACAAAAAGTTAAATAAGTTTTAAACAAAGCTTCCAACATTTTGAAATGAATAAATGTATTTACCAAAATCACACTTTAACTCGTATGATCTCGAAATGGCACAGAATTAAGTAAACATTATTCCTCTGGCGTGTAGACTCGATGAGGATTAATTTGTTTTATACCACTTAAATATGATATATTTTCACTTGTTATTCAGTTAGCATTACCTTGAATTACGTTGTAATGTAATTTATAATAACCAATGTCGTAATGAATTGAGAAAGGATAATTAATGTTGAAAATTATATCAGAATATGAATGACATCGATACACATCAAAATCGTAATAACATTCAAGTAATTACTTTAAAAGGAAAACAATTTTTCTAGAACTTCAAAGAATTTATTGACTTCAACGAAATAGAAACTTTCTCATTAATGTGCATAAAATTATTCAGCAATGCTAAATGCTTTTCAAGTTGTAAGATTAATGCAGAAAAATTGGAAAACGAACTGAACGAAATAATTATGTTTAACAACTACGGTAGTAGAAAAAGCAGAAATGTAGCATGATCACCAAAAAACAATACGTAGTACATGATCGACAAGCCGATAAAGGTACTCTGGCCTCTACAACATTGGATTCATTTCGAACTGTCAATTTAAGGCCGTCAAGGATTGTTTAGCAGTGATGACTACTCCAACGTGTCAAACATGTTCAGTTTGATACTTCTACAGGTGAACTGTCATCGCCTGAGCACTTTGCAAATAATGGAAACCGTATGGGTACTGGAGTGTGTTTCGCTGTAAGCCGTCACATTTTCTCTGCGTGCTGCCTAGCATAGAGTAACTCGTTCATCATTACATTAGGAACACTCGGAAAATAAACGACACTCATTTCATTGCGTTGCTTCAGTCAGTGATTTTTGGCTTATGTCAGTTATTCCGTAAAGAAAATTTCGAAAGGATTTCTGCCTTGCAATTTGATTGAAGACTCTTATACGAAATATTGATTTTCAACCCTGATTTTATGTGGGGGACATTAATCTTGAGGAAACTATCTACAAAATGAAGTTTTACAGTATTTATGTATGCAATTCTTTAGTTTGTAAAACAAATTTATGGTTCGCTCGTGCATTTCTTATATTCGAAACAATATAGATAATTTAAAATGGCTTTTTTACTAATCGGGAATGGGTATCTTCGATTTATTTTCCTAATCACTGTTCTCTAAAGCCCGCATTTGACAAAGCGTACCAGCTTCGAACGTTTAGTTCAGTTTAATGGGTAATCGGGCAATAATTAGTCTAGTTTAGTCACTAATTGTTAGTGAACGAGACGATTTTTTTATTCTCTACGTTTTCAATAATTACAGTCGACTACGGTTATAGTGAAATTCTGGGGACAAATATTTTTGGTTCCTTATATCCGAGGTTCTCTACATCCAATGATGTCAAAGTTAAACTGAATTACTTCATAA
This sequence comes from Teleogryllus occipitalis, assembly GCA_011170035.1. Classification (NCBI taxonomy): domain Eukaryota; kingdom Metazoa; phylum Arthropoda; class Insecta; order Orthoptera; family Gryllidae; genus Teleogryllus; species Teleogryllus occipitalis. The sequence goes on along the minus strand of BLKR01001433.1, from coordinate 18,417 downwards.
CGATTGATTTTGATTTTTATAGAATTACAACAAAATACTTTAACGCACGTACTGAAAATTTCAATATCTTTATTTGTCCTTAAAAATCTTTCTTTTCAATTGTTTGCTTCGTACTCTTTCATTAGTATTTTTTCTAGATCCTTCTTCAGAGTTCATGCTTTCTCCATAATTGATTTTGCAATGTCCTCTGTGTCTAAGTATCGTAATGTAGTCTTGATTGCTTCAATGCCTCTTACACCGTTAGAATACCGTCCCACTCTCCAAAAGCACTTTAACTCACCTAATAAAATATGAAATGTTTTCGGTTGCGGGATGGTGCAAGCGGCTAATGAAACAGACCGCTTTTCCGTGCGGCACGGCGGATATCCTGGTTGTGGCAGTTGCGTGCTTCCTGACGCCTACGGGGAAGTCAACGCACCTCGTCCCGCGGAATATCAAGTAAACACCAAGATCGAAGCATTCGCGCGTCGCCGCCGCCAGTTGAAGCCCACGCAGGACATGGCCTTTAGTTCCGCAGCAAAACTAAGTGACAAGACCATCAGTAAGGTGCCAGTTTCCGGTCCCCTATTTTCAGCTCAGGAGAGAGTTCTATTATGGCATTTGGCTGACGACATTTTTTTCAAGTTACCTAGTGTTGGGATTTATGGCACTGAGGTGATATATTCTTTCCAGGTGGGAATTAATTTCCAGGACGTTGCATTTCCTACGTTCACTATAGCCGAGATTCAGGTTCCCTATAACTGTGTCTTATTATGCTTATTGTAATGCAAATGAAATTGGACCAGTGACTTAAGTTCACTATAACCGGAGTCGACTGTAGTATGAAATTTCTGTAAACATTTTCGAGTGTAAAGCGTTTAAGTAATGAAATTATTTATTTGGACCTCTCATTACACAACACGACTTGCATATCCTTCGATAGCCAGAAGAGGTTTGATTATTGGTTGTTGTCGAGCTATGATCATTAGTTCCGTTAGGATTCTGAATGTTTTAATAGCAGGAGGTGGCGGCGTTCCTCTCCCCTCGCATACACATCTATTTGCGAGAGATTTCTCCTCGACTCTATCCACCTCATAATTTACAATACACTTGTATAAGAATGTACTTTAATGGTTAAGTTCACTACCCTGCATTTCGTCACTTCTGTGATAGACAAATGAACATCGCACTGCGCATAACCCAGTCTCCACTCGAATACCCGAAATTTTTGTTCTCGAGTTATAGAAAACTTATTTACATCGATAATGAAACCACAGATTAGAACTTTTAGTATTGCTAACAAAATAGCTGCTCACAGCCGCGGCCCTTTACCAACTAGCAGAAACAGTTCAACTTGGATTGAGAACTAATATTTTATGAACTTCAAAAATAAATAGATCTGACGAAGAAATGCTGGTGGGAGATCTTGTTTAAAAAATATTTTCTTCCTTTTTGGTCAATCAATGATTTTACAAAATATTGAATAATACGTAATTAATAAATAGAGAGAAGAATTGGCTTCGGGTTAATTTGTTTCAAATTTCCCTTCTTTGATTGAATGTCTGATTGATCGATCGACACTTAAACTGCTGTGGTCATTAGTCCCGTTAGTGTAGTGAACGTTTCGTACCGAGAGATGGTGTCCCTCCCAGAGTGTTCCTCTAAAGATGGATGGTGATATCCGGCGCCGACTTACACGTTGGCTAGCGGGATATTTTCAACCCCTGTCGGGAGAAACTATAACTATAGCTCTCGACTGCTGTCCCGATGTGTGTTAGTGTGGTAAATATGTGTTTGTTAGGGTGAGGTGGGGACAAGGGTAAAGAAGGGAAGGCTGCACGAGGTCCATGGCCGGTGTGTTAACGTCGTTCGCCTGATGTTCATCGGCGAAGCCACGGAAAACTACCGATCAGAGCAGCCGGCCTATGGAATACTCCAGACGGCCACTGTCTGGATTGGCGGACGCAACTGTCTAACTAGAATCGAAAATTCGCCATCGCCGGAATCCAACGTTAGGACACGTCGGTCGGTCGGTCGCTGCATAGACAGCGGTAATATTAGCTCTGAACTAACTTACCCGGTAAATTTCCCTCCAATTTCCAGTGTATTTGGTTTACTTTCTTTGCTTTCGCTCGTCTTTACGAAGTGAAGAGAATGTACTATAATTTTGAAGACCAATGTTGCAATGTTTCATAAATTTATTTTAGTTTGTGTGGCAATGACTATTAATAATGTGAGAGAATGTTAGATTTAATTTGTAAATGCTCTTATCAATTGTATAAAAGGTGAGCGTTGTTTGTCTTTTGTGTATCTTGTATTAATTTTAATGTTTTTGGCCAAATCCTAGAATGAAATTTTTGAACAACTCTTTTAAATCATCTGAAAAAAGTCTGATATCCTACTAATGAAAATAATAATGTTTTTTTTTATTTGGAATTCATTTCTAACTTGTTTAAATTGTAGTACTTAGAAGCGTATATGATATGTTTTACATATTTATTTTGTATTTTTTAAAATATCTATTTTCATTGCCCTTTCCGGACTGAAAATAAGCATGAGTCAGTGACCGAGTCACGGCCTACTTATTGCATTAATTATTGTAATTCTACAATATGTGTTAGTTGTAGAGATATCATAGTAACTGTCAGAATCGTTAATTTAATCATTCATATTTTTGGAAATAATGAGATTGCTTATATTATATTATTAACAAGCCAATTGCTTATATTATACTTTGATTTTTCTAACCTGGCCGATGACACTTTATCAACTGTTACGGTTTCATCCAAGCGAGATATAAAACGTCATCACAGTGACGACACTGTGATGACGTTTTATCTCCCGATTGGACGAAACTGTAACAGCTGATCAGCGTTAACTAATGCTATGATCAGCACCATTCAGAAAACAAATATTTCAAGTGAATACGAGTTTGTAAGACCAAAATGTTCCCTTGCTACCGAATAGTTATCTGAAACCGAAATCTACTGAATTTATTAATCGAAACCAAAACGAAGATTGTTTGAAACTACTTGACACGTTGAAAGAGATGCTTTGCAACTTTCTCACGCGTTGATTGATGGGACTCTTTATATAAGCATCACGTGTGATTTTTTACTCGACATTTGGCATCCTTTGGTGGAATTTGCATTGCGCTGCGACCTGCTCAGCACCCCGGGAGCGCCGTGCGCGGAGACGAGCGCCTGCCAGAGCGCAGAGGGCGGCGGAGCGACAAGCGCCGAGAGGCTGGCAGGGGGGAGGGGGAGGCCGCGGGGGCGGGGGCGGCATGACAGGGCGGAGGCCGATGTTTGACGTCGGCGCCAGAGGGAGTCGGCCGGGCGGGCGGGCGGGTCGGCGCGCTGCGGCCGTGTCGCGCGCCGGCGTCCATATTTCTCTGCCACCCACTCGCGCGCCCTCACCCCGCCGCCTCGCCCCGCCCCGCCCTGCCCTGCCCTGCCCTCCGCAGGCTACTCCACCTCCCCCCGAAGACCGCACGCAGCATATACACGTCATCTGTACATTCCGCGCGCGGGGCAGGGGGGTGGGGGGAGGGAGCGACAGTGGTACGTCGCGCGACGAACGAGCTCTCGCAGCCGTCAGTCGCGGGCGCACGCCTGCACGGGCCGCGAGGAAGGGGACGGGGTCGGGCAACAAGGGCGCAAGGGCGGCGGGCAGTGGGTGGCGAGCGGCGGGGGGCGGCGGGGTGAGGGCGGCGGGGTGAGGGCGGCGGGCGGCGGGCGGCGGGCGGCGGAGGGCGGGCGGCGGAGGGCGGGTGGCGGAGGGCGGGTGGCGGAGGGCGGGTGGCGGAGGGCGGGAGGCGGGTGGCGGCGGTGGGCCGCAGGCGGGCAGTGGCTGTGACGACTGTCAGAGTGTGCGTTCAGTCCATTAGTAGTTCTCGACGCGGTTGCCGGCCGTGTCACTTGGCCGCCGACGTATTCCGCGCATGGGTTGTGAACACGCGCAGCATTTCCGGTATTGCTTGCAAAACGTTGAAAACTGGTTCTCAATATGCGGACTCTTGCAGGTGTGTCATGGTAATGCCAGAAGGCCCCTTTCGGTTGCCACACGCGATACGAGTTATTCCTGGAATGGACGGCTCTTTTGCTCCGCGGTATTAACATTTTTTGAAAATATTCATTCTTTTAAAATGAATGTTTATTGGCGTCATATTTTTCCTTAAGAGCCCATAAACTATTTAACGTAAAATGCATGCATTTTATTGTTATTTCAAACTTCTGTGATTATAATTTGTGGTTCCAATCATATTTGCTTGAATAAACGTAACAAAATGATTTATGACATTTTGTGAAGATATTTGTTCTACTCTAAATAGTTAATGTCTTAACATTTCTTCAGTATTTTTTAGCATTTCCTATTCTATATATTATCGGACGTATAAATTGATAAGCGTATTATATTCAGAAACGATTAAATACAGTAAAATCTACGCCAGAATAACTTGGAAGCTAAAAAAATCCAACTTAATATGGTTTCCGTTTTATTTATTATTGGTTGTTTTCGACACTCCTAAGATATGTTTTGTACAGAAATTAAGTACTCGTACACCAATAATGAAATATTAATAATAAAATAATCTCAGTAACGGAATATAAAATGAACAGACATCACAATTTGCAGACCACAATTTTACTGTTTCCAACATTCTTCCAATGTTTGTGCTTTATATTTGTTTCACTAATTTTCCACACAAATTAAATTATTTTCTTTGATGTTGAAAATCTCTTTTGTAATGGGAATTATTAGCAGTGAGTGCAAACTTTTGAAGTGTGGAATAAATTGTAGAGCTTCAGAATAAGTGTGCTCAGACGGAATTGTTTCATTGACCATTTCGTTACATGGCATTCAGTAATGTGTCTCTGGCCGATAGTTACGTTACTCATGGTGGTACAGGAAGGTGTGGAAAAAGGCGACAAGAGCCCTGACCTTCCCACGCTCAGCGACTCCGAGGAGTGACAATTCCCCTCTGCCAGCAAAACGGCGCTCCGGAGCACAGACTACGTCAGGAGCAAGGCAGGGTTATCTTCGCTTCTCGGGCGTTGACGTCACACGGTACAAACATGGAAGATAGCGACCTTATATCAGATTCTGAGCGACGTGTCTCATCAAGATGAACGCGCTGAGTTTTGGATCCAGTGCCTTCGCGTGAAGCCGAGTCTGTATTTTTGTGTCGAGTTGACGCGTTGTTACGGAGTATTGCCCTACCCCCCTCTTCGCTGTAGTAATTCCTCGACGAAATCACATGACACATGGAGAAAGAACATAAAAAACTGACATGCAGTTACATTCCATGAAGAGTATGTCTCACCACAGCCACTTTGCGAAGCGCGTCATATTTACTAGAATTCCGTTTTCTTTTGCAGAACGTGAAAAACAGTTACGTTTCTGCGTTGGACAGATTTCGTGTTATGTTATGTAAAATGCCATTTCAATTCTCGAGGACGGAGAAATGTTGACTTAAGGCAGGTTAAATGTTAATGTTAAATTAAGGCTTCATTATCCGGCTTCGACAGATTTTGCAGAAAAAAAATTCTAACTTCAAATATAAATGAAGCCGCGCGTGTCTCAATTGTTGAGGTTTATTTTTCTGAAGATGCAGTCGCGTTACGGTGGTATCCAGGTCCCACATTGAAGAGTTTCTAATACGTATCACTGTGAATCAAAGACGTGGATGATGCAAATCTGTTTTGTAGAGTTGCAGTGACAGTGTTTTTGAATCCGGGCGCGTCAACTACTGAGGTCAGGGACCCGTAATGCATTTTTGCATTGGGAGGTCGCGGTGAATTCGACCTACCTGAAATGTTAGTGTCGAAAATCCTGCCTCCGTCGGAACTCGATCCTAGGACCTCCCGGTCAGAAGTACTGCAGTGACATCAGTTGATGCACTGAGCCACCACTCCCAGTGCGTTAACAGTGAAAATATTTCGTTCTTTACGTTATTTCGGGGGCTTCTTGGTAATCTAAAAATATACATTATCTTATGCGGCTGCAGAAGGCCAAAAGCCAAGCTTGAATAAATAAAAAATACACATGTTAAATGTCGGAATGATTAGACAGTGTATGTTGCTAATCGAATTGGCAATGAAAGATAACGAAATGTCTCTCTCCACGGGAAATATTACATTTTTAGATTCTTTCCATTTGATTTCCTTACACTAGACAAAATTTTTGGAATAAGAGTTTATATTTTGGAGTAGTTAGCCCTAGGACTCTGAAGTCCTAACAATAAAACGAGATTTTAATGCGTCGTGATGTACTGAATTTTGCAGTTGCGTTTATTGAAAACATTGCTTTCTTTTAAACTTAATAGTAATATCAGCTCTTTACATCCCCCATTTTAAGAGATTCTCCGTGTAACACAATTTTTGAAGAAGAAAAGTATTCACACTCTGCCCTGTAGTTCAAGATAGAATTCAACGGTTTTCGGATACCTTTTAACACGGACAACACACCGTTTTTTAACACAGTATAAGGCAGTGTAATGGAGAAGCATTTTCACAAGGGTTGTCCTATTGACGGCCCGCGGTGCCATTTATTGTGGCCCGCAAAAGGTTATTAGTCACATGTTAGGCTCTGGCATCCATGTCGGGCGAGAATATTGTGCGCCAAGCGCTCGCACCTTGAAGCGGTCAACACCTTCTTAATGTAAAAATGGGTTAAGTTTAGATTTAAGAGTTTTTATAGTGAATTCAAAATTTCACGATCACTCCAATGTGTTTCACTGCGTTATTCATAGTACTGCCTGATATCAGGCATAGTTCCATTCCTCCCTCCTCGTTTTAGAGCAACCGGGCAAACTTCCGAGATCAACAATACGGAGAAGTTTGCTTTAGATTGCCCGCGTAATGGGAATATGATCCGCAACCATATTGAAGGTTAGTTGTGGCCCTTGACGCCTTCCAAGTTGAACATCCCTGGCCTAAGTATAGATTCATTCATACAACTTGAAAACAATTGAAGGGGTGTCACATTCGAAATTAGATCTTTCATTACATCCCTTCAAAATGTTTTCACGTCAAGTACAAAAACCACACCTCTGAATTCTTCATCCCGAACGTTATATACCCGATTCAGCTAAATAAGAGACGGAAACTCGGGACCATTCACTCTTATTTGAAACCCATAGTTTCTCCTAAAGAACTCATTGCCCACGTATGGTTCAATTTTGAGCTGATTTTTTTGCGTAACGTCCATGTAATCACAAGTCATTTGACATAAATCTGCATGTGTGACTACGAGTTAATATAAAAATTATCGGAAAAATATATAGCGGATACAGTAGTGTCGAGGTTAAAGTTTTTCGAACGGTTGTAAATGTCACAGATTTAAAATGTTATAGTAGTCAATCCAAAATTGATTGAGCCTTTTCTTTTGGAACATCTCAAATGGAGAATTTCACTACTCTTTTGCGATATTTTAACTACCTATGTTGAGGTTGCTAAAATAGCATGAGAATTTTGGAAGAGCTGCATATGTTCGGGTCAAAATAAGATTGTGATCTTTTAATCCTTTGACGCAAGGGAACGTTCTGAAAACAAGTATTTAAGAACTATTAGTATACCTCAGCGTAAGAATTATTGAGTATTGAAGAAGTTGTCAGTATTACCTTGGCTGGCGAAAAGAAAATCGTTTTCTCTCGTAATTCGTGCATGAGAGCTAATCTTGCGCGCCAATAATCCTGCTGGGGTCGCACACCAACCCTACACAATTGAGTTGACTGTGAGTGCCCTCGGTAGGATAGATACGTGCGCATTGACAGCTTTTTACTTGAGCGAGGTGAGTCACCACGAAACTGTTTTTTAAAACAATGCGATCCCATCGCGTCTTTATCAGGAAAGGCGTGTGATTCTCGGAATATGTCGACAATATGGAATGTGGTCATTCTAGTCCCTCTTCGCTTCTGATCCGTAGCGCGCTCTTACGGTCATCCTTGGAAGCAGCAGTTCAACACTTCAGAGCTTTTCAGTCCTTCCAAACAGTTTCATGCGAAAAATATATTGCTTTTCTCTCTGGAAGTCCAAGGCGGTATGTTTGAAATGTATACCCTTTGCTGTTAATGAGCGCCTAAAATTGCTATAAATGATTGAATTCCAAGGACGGTGCCGAATTTGAATTAATTTTGGGTGTCCTATGTGCTAACAACCTAATTTATGTAAATGATAATACACTAGGATGACACATTTGTTGTGATAAAAGCACAAAAATATACGTGGTCATTAACTAAAGTCATCACCATAATAGCGTATTTTTCATCAATATCAGCGTTCTGAAAGTTTGATGGGATTATGAATAAACATATAATAATTTCGTCTCTTATTTTCAAGGTATTTCTGTATTTACTTATAATCACATAGTAACACATTGGAAAGTGAAGTGCGCGTTAATCTTTTAAAAATTAGAAAATTAATAGTAATTTCTAATTTTCTAGTAAAATTTTAAGAAAGTAATAAAAACAGATTTATTAATGGGACTACAGATACTAAACTTAAATGAAAAAATTGAAGAAAACGACGGGAACATTAAATACTTCTCGTTATATCAACACACTGTTACATCAACATAATGCGAGTAAAGCGCTGAACTAAAAACAAACCGTAACGACCTGCGTCCATGAAGGATTTTCACAGTCCGCCGCCTGATAAGAACTATCGGAAGGAATAAGTGTAAGCAAGTTATCTGAGTATGAGTTTGTATTATTTTCTCATAAAGAAAGTGAACAGAACTACTAAAAGAAGAGATTTATTTTTTATGTGAATGTTCCTCGTAAGAAGATAGTACGTAAAGTAATGAACGACATACGACCGATGCCAAAAATAACGGACTTGATTGGTTATTTGCTCTACGTAATGACGCTCTACGCTCTACGTAATGACGTAAATACTTTAAACAATAATTTCATTAAAGTATTGGTTTACGTAGAACATTTTTCTTGAAGCTCGAGTGTGAAGGCAAGAGGAAGGTATAATCGTGTATATGAATATACGAGAAGTCTTAACGTTTGATTTTTTTCTACAGGAACAGCAGAGAGAAACAAATTTACTCTTGCGTGTTAGGACGCTGTTCGTTCACCATATTAGCATATAAAATGCACGTAACAATCTCCCGGGAGCAGCCCAGTGAAGGGAAGTTTATAAAGATTAGGTGGTTTTTCATCAATGTCAGCTCCTGATGTATGTAAACACGGCACCTGGGCTCGTACGTGAGTTAGTGGGCAAAATCCGGAATTGAGGCATGGATGGCATTCATGGTTGTACTAAACAGGGGTCCAACAGGCACTGTTATGGTAGTAAAGGTACGAATTAACAGAATTTTCTTGCTTTTCCCTTTGAATGTAAGACGATTAATTAGTGAATGAATGAAATAGTACATGAGTGAGTGAATTAAGTATTAAATAATTGAGTGAATAAGTGAAAAAAATAAATAAACACACAAATAAATAAAAAAAATTAGTGCGAATGAACGCGAACATTAGATAATATTTTTATATTATATAAATTATCATGATAAAATAGAAATGCTAGTGCCTGTGAACCCGTGATGTTACTTAATACCGTAATATGTGGTAATGTTCTACTAATTTTCTTTCTTTCCTTCTTTCTTTCCTTCTTTCTTTCCTTCTTTCTTTCCTTCTTTCTTTCCCTCTCTCTTTCCTTCTTTCTTTCCTTCTTTTTTTCCTTCTTTCTTTCCTTCTTTCCTTCCTTCTTTCCTTGTTTCTTTCCTTCTTTCTTTTTTTCCTTCTTTCTGCAAAAAGTAGTATATTATTTTTGTTTACATATTACAGTCAAAATAAGCACTTCAATGGTTCTGGATTCCGAAGAAAATGTTTTTCTGAATATGCATGTGAATGACACTCTCGCAAGACAAAAGGGAGGTTTTCATCGAATTGAATATTTCCCGTTCGATATAGCTGATTTCACGGCAACTTGAATATGTAAATGATTTTTGGGTGGTAGGTACTTCGCTTGAAACTCCCAGGAAATTTTATACCTTTTCAAAAATTACTCCAATCCTTTTCTTTTTTTTAAAAAAAAATCAGGCTCGAATGGATCAATGGCTTGATCATATAGTATAGATCATAATGTCATGAAAACCTCTTAACGTTTGTATATTGTTAAAGTTCAACTTTTTTTTACCGTCCGGAGTGTTGGTAAATCTGAGAAGTAGATACAAGAGCAATGATTGCAGAGGCTATTCGCTCGTTCAAGACTCAGCTCTAGAAAATATTCTTGTGGGTTAGAAAAACCCTTTTGGTGATTCACCTTGTTATATTACCTAACCGTTACGCATATGACAAAGTATAAGTTGTTATAGCACCCACCAGTCGTATTGAATTGGAACCCTCACTAATGCAGTAAATTTATTGGAGATTAGTGAAGAATAGAATCTCCCTTGATGAGTATCATGGATAGACGAGCACGAGAATGAGAAACATTATTTCCACAATCTTCATGTAAACTTTTCGATGGAAAGTAATTTTCTTCAAATATAACTTAATGGTTCATTACACTTTCAAATTGCGGCGTTTCGACGACTATTTCATATAAAATCGTGAGTAATTTACTTTCTAGAACTTAGATTTTTCTTGTTGGATATCCTCCTAAAATGTATCAAGAATTATCCTGCGCCAGGGAAGGTACTGAAATAAGAAGTTGGATGAGCGTCCACTTTCAATGGTAGAAGCTCTATCTTCGTGCAGAGAAATCTTCGTTTCCTTTTCCTAACTTCTCGAAAGTTAGACATATTTTGCAGAACTTACGAGTCCGCTGGCAAGCTCCGCTGAAATGGCGGATATTTAACTGTACTGCGCAAGAACCTGAGGCATCTGCTTGATTTCTCACGAATCAACGCCTCTGCCTCACGTTAGCAGTCTCGGAAGGAAAAGGCTTGAATTTACCACAAGTGGAGCGCTTGCAAAATTTCTTCCTTGATAATGGCATTTAAAATATGACACCATATATAATACTGTCTGCTACGCACTCGATTAAATGATTATTTCGTGTTTTTGGGGCCTCAGTTTCTAAGCTAATTCTTCCCGTAAGTGAATCCCAGGAGATGGCGGTGTTCCAACTCTCTGGAACGCGAAATACGGCGCCGATCTGTAAGTCGGCTTACGAGTTTTCCTTTCCCTATATTAACACTAGGCATCTTGAAAAGAATACCGTCGGGCAGAGGACATAATCGAAGAAGTGTCCCCTGAGGCGAAGGTAGCGAACCGGCAATGGGCATCTTACTGATGGCCTTAGGCCACTCAGTTTCAATGCGGAAACAAAGGCCGTGTCCTGCGTGGGCTCCAACTGGCGGCGGCGACGCGCGATTGCTTCTTCAGTTTCCATCTTGGTGTTGCTTGACATTCCACGGGACAAAGTGCTTTTAGTTCTGCGTAAGTGACAGGAAGTATGCTACTGCCACAGCCTGGCGATATCCGCCGTGCCGCGCGAAACAGCGATCAGTTCATTAGCCGCTTGCACCCTCGTGCTACCGGAAGCACCTCGTATGTTATTAGGCGAGTAAAGGGCTTGGGAGAGTGGGACTGTGTTCCAACAGTGCAAGAGGCACTGAGGGGTGCCAAAACTGCATTACGATACTTAGACACAGAGGACAATGCAGAATCAAGTATGGAGAGGGCATGAACTCTGGAGATGAATCTAGAGAAATTACTTATAAAAAGTACGAAGCAAGCAATTGAATTTAATTGATTTTTAAAGACAAATCAAGACATTGAAATGTTCAGTTCGTATTCTTAATGTATTTTCCCGTTTCTCTATATTAATAAAATCAATCGTTATGGAGAATTCTATTTAAGTTTGACATTATCAGATATAGTGAACCTTGGATACAGTGAACCACAAGTGTTAGTTCTCAGAAGTATACTATAACCGGAGTCTACTGTATGTATGCGATTAAGGGCAAATATCTCAAAGATTCAAGAAATCTTGCACAGATTGCACTTACTGACTTACACGCAGTAAGCCACACAGTGTTTAACTGATTTTGATGTTAAATAAATAAATAGAAAGAATATGCGATGAGTTGGAAAATGAGAGACTTGTGTAATCGATGATTAGCACATTCTTGTACCAGATTGTGAAAATGAATGGATTATTTTCAATATTTTCTTGAAAGCTCTGAATTTTAGGGAGCAATATGCAGTACCAATCAATCGGTAAAAATCAATCGTTATGGAGAAATTCTATTTAGTTTTGATATCATCGGATATAGTGAACCAAAAATGTTAGTCCCCAGAAGTTAACTATAACCAAAGTCGACTGTATTTTGCAACAAAAATATAAAAAAGAATTGTTTTGTTAAAAAAGAAGTAATTGGTCATTAACAAATAGTAAATAGTTACAACACTAAGCAACCATTAACAACTAGTAAATAGTTATTACACTAGATAAAAGAAAAGAATCTTCTAATATATTTCAGGATGATCATGATAGTTTTAACAAATTATTTATATGTGCTTTCTTCTTTTTTATTCCATTGATCATATTTGTCATTTGACTTTTTAAGTACGCTACTATGAATTCCACCTTTAATGGAACAGTAAAAAATACCCCAGAATCTTCGTCCTTTCTTCAAATGCGATCGTTTTGGGCAGCGAGAATGGATCTTTACTTGCCTGGTCCGCTCGCAGCGCGGCGCCGTCGTCGGTTGTGTCAGATGCCCAAATTACATTTCTGGCAAAACGAAATATAAATGAGGTTAATTCCAGTTGTCAGCACTTTAGGCCCAAGTACATAAGTCTGTTACTCATCCCTAGAACTTTCGCATTAATTATCCTGGATTACGGCAAGAAGGACTCATCGAGAAATAGGATGAGCGGACGGAGGCAATGCACTCCCCTTCCCTCCCTCCTCCACCCCCCACCCCCGCAGGGGTCGCGCTGGAGGCGGAAGGGATCTTTGCCTCCGCAACTTACCCACGACTTCGTCGTAGCGAAGCTTCTCCAAAGAGACGCGCAGGGAATTTTTCCGACTGCCTAATGAGAGTCTCCGCTTTCTTCGGTTCGATTTTTTGGACGCCGTCGTGGCCAGGAACTCCGCAGACGTGAGGGAAGTACACCGTTGAGAGACGTTTAAAAGACTGGCAATATGTTGGCAACTAAACATCTGTTAGTACTTTTTTTTAAGTTCTGTTAAAAAAGCGTGACAATGTTCTATTATATAACTATTTAGTGGCGACAAACGTCTTTTAATGTAGTCAGTCATTGTCAGTCGTAGTCAGGCATTGTATTTTATCCTTTCGGCAATGGATTCAGCGTCGTTAGATCAGGGAATTCCCAGACGTTCACCCACGTTACCAGCGATATCTCGAATTGCTAACCCTCCATGGCTTCAAGGAGCGTAGTTACGATATTTGGCTGGCGATACCGGTAATTCTTCGATAAATGAATAGGTAATGAAATAATATTTGTGGAGACCCACATGTAATTAAAAAACCCAATGAACACCGATGTAGAGAAAAGTAGGATTGGGGCATGCAAAGTGCAGTGATTATATAAACAATGGAAACAACACGCGCAGCCCCATTAAAAGAAACAAAAGCTTTAGGGTAATGAAGAGATCCAGCGACCGTAACAGGTTATCGATTACCAGTTTCCCTACGTGTTGTACACTAGAACGAAATGTTGGGGAAAATGTGAGTCTGCAATATCGTTCGTATCAAAATCTTATCATCAACAATGATACAATTTTTGTCTCGCTTGAATTTAGCATGTTAAGTTTTTTTTCGGTGTAACTTTATTGTTCAAGAAAGAATATTTTTTCCAGACTAAAATGCAGAAACCTAATCACACATTCTATTTAAATATACATTTTGTTTAAAATTGTTGCAAAACATCATCCAAATTTAATTGTTTTCAAAATTACTTCCTGTTTAAAAAAATATTAAAAAAAATACCATATGAGGTATTCCCTAAAGGTTCAGAAAATGTTGCAACTTCAAGTACTTTTGACTTCTGTATGATAGAATGCAAAAGCCAAAAATGAAAGGCATGACTCAGTCTCAAACGCACGAGGATTAGGTATTAGGTTCGAGTGCCGACATGACAGGATTTTTGACACTAGCTAGGTCTAATTCAACGTGGAGGAGAATTCTAGCTACGCTGATCGGTAGATTTCCGTGCTTTCTCCGATCAACACCTGGCGAATCCCGGAGCAAACCCTAACAAACGGGCCACGGACCGCACGCGATCTTTTCATCCTCTTCCTTGTTCTATCCTCACCTTTACTTACACACACATGCACTACATTACCACTACCTGATGGGTGCTTAGAGCTTGTCCTGGCTGGGTCGGTGCCTCGCTGGTGGTAGATACTTGGTTGGGGAAAACCTCGCTAGCCGACGAGGTCGGCCCCGGATCTCAGTATGCAATAGGGGAAGATCACCGCCATCTCCTAAAGTAAAAACATGCGCTGTACTTACGGGACTCACGACCTTAGCAGCTCACGTGCCTGAAATCACTAATCAATCAATCTCAATCACGGTTATTGCACGTGGACTTTGTGGCGGGCGGAGCGAGCCAGCCCTCCTCACTGAGACAGGAGCGTGGAGTACTGTCGATGTATTTGTGACAAAAATTGTGGGTTCCAGTTCTGCTTAAGGTATAGGTGTGTTTGTAAGCAAGTCAGTATTTTGTGTTTCTGGGCACGTCGTTTACTTTGGTCATGTCCTGTGACTGTAGTACATGTTATAGCCCGCGTGGTGGCAGTGTTCCACTCATTGGAATATGAGATCAAACGGTGCACTACACTCGCTTCTTTACGTTTCCCCTTCAGGTATTATCTCTTCTGCTGTCACCACCCCGGCCCAGACAAGTTGCGAACTCCCACCTAGACTCCCAATGTGTGATAGAACAGTGTCTGAAATGTGTATATGTAAGTGGAAAGGAGGAGACAATGATGAGGAAAGGTAGGTCGCGGCCGGTCCGTGACGCGGTTGTACAGGTAGTGCTCCATTATACGCCTAGTACTAATAAAAAACAAGAAAATCTACCCAGCATAACAACTGACCGAATTCTCCTCCATACAGTGGTTGAATGTGACTGAGCTACTGTGCAGCGACGACCAAACTTCTCAATGAGCTATTCCAGCTGGTCTATGTGTTTGTGACGCAGGTGGCTTCTCACAACACTGCGCGTTACATATGTAATAGCCAGACCAGGAAAGGGAGAAAAATAAACTAGAGGTGCTACAGAATGGCGCACACTTTCTCGTAGCAGTATTTTCTAGTTTCCTTGGCGCGAACTGGCTTTAAGGTCTTTCTCCATTTTCTGGCCAGCTGCCATATATCGTCACCGAAAGTACATTTTCTTGACGTATTCTTAACTTTTCGGTAACTCAATATTAGAACCGAAATATTACTTGAAGAATATTAAAGAAGAGTAAAATATCGTCCAAAATAGAAATTTTCATTGAAAATTTTGAAACCTTTTTAAGAAAATGGCGATTAAGCATGACTGTAAATGCGAAATTTGAAGCTCTTTTTCACAGGAATCTATTGAGTTTTCAAAAAACTTCATTCGAGGTCCTTTCAAGCACTTCCACTCACAAATGTAAAAATGTATACAAATCGATGGAAATGTGTATATTAACAACGTGAGAGATATTTGAAAAAATTATATTTGCGTATTTTTTGAAAGAACAAAAGAATACACGAAAATTAACTTCAGAGTTAACAGTGAAAATGGGACCTATGCCACGTTTAGACCGGCGATCCGCGAAACAGGTTGTTTGTGATGCAATTTTAATGATCGCAATGAAATTCATATAATATTTAAATTTGCCGAGTTCATTTAATAGACATTTTCAAAAAATAAATTTTTTATTAACTGTATTATATATGAAATAGAACAAAATATTATATTGCGAATTGACGTCTTACAAAATACTACTGTGACATCTACTTCTATGGCAATGTGCACGATTAAGTTGCACATAAACTTTCCAATCGTGGAAGTATACCTTTCATATTGTCTTAATTTGTTTCTTTGTAAGTGTTTTTCGCCGAATGTTGTCAGAAGCATCATAGTTATATAAAAATACAATAATTTTAAGCTCGTTTAGCGGGTGTTTCATTGTATCATACTTTTTCTAAAATTGTTTAATATAATTTAATAAGGATTAAAACAATACAAACTTTTATCTTCAGTAAAATATATTTTACGAAAATTACACTATATAATATTTAACATGGAACAATGGAAAATTCCCACAAATCCGTTTATGCTTTCTTCTAAGAAAGATTTTAGTGATCCCAGAAATTTAAAATGTGGATTTATAGATCCGCAATATCCAAAACGTTGCCGACCTCCGGTGAAGTGTGTCGTATATCGACCAGCAACGAAGTGAGCTAGATAGAATGTGCTAATGCAGAGCTGAGAAATCGACATAATTTGATCTGATAACTAAATGTCTAGGGCCACTGCTTCTTCAGTATACGGTGTTTTAGAAGTAGTGTTACTAAAGAAAACAGTATGAACACATTATTACCAGAGGAGTTTATCAAAAAATCTCCTTATCGGAAAACAATGCCTTTCGTTGATTTGCGTCGATACACAATCTCCCGGTGACCCGGGCGCCACCCACGAGCAAAGTGGGGCTTAACAGGCCCCTCCCCCTTCTCCCCGGCTTGCCGCTCCACCCGCTTGCACCCCCGCTCCACCAATCCGTGCTTCCACCTTCACACCCCATTTCCAACTTCCACCATCAACATCCCACCCCTCTGCCTGGGCTGCCCACACTGCGCAGCCACCGCAACCACCTGCAGCGCCCCGCAGCCGCCCCCGCTCCGCCTCGCCGCTCCCCACCCGCCGACCCACCCCTCTCCCCTCCGCCTGCCTCACCACATCGCGAAGCAATTTGTACCGCCACCGCCTCGCCTCTCCCCGCCCTCTGACCCACCCCTCACCCCACCCGGTTTCCCCCCCACCGCATCGAGCAGCCATCTGTACCGCTCCGCATCCACCCCCGCTCCGCCCCGCCTCTCCCCACCCTTCGACCCACCTCACTTCCTCCTGCTTCACCACTCTCCGGAGCGATTTGTACCGCTTCGCAACCACCACTGCTCCGCCTTGCCTCTTTCCACCCTCCGATACTCCCTCCGTCGCCCCCCCCCCCGAATCGCGCAGACCTCTGTATCAACTACCAGCCGCCCCCGCTCCGTGTCTCCTCTACCCGCCCACAGTCTCACTCCACGTCCGGCTCCCTTGCATTCATTGCATCCTACAGTCACTTGACGCTCCCTCCGCCCTTGAAACCCACCCCGATCACGCCACGCTCGTGCCCTGCACGCGACCCGCCCGCGCCCCGGTCCCAGCCACGCCCCCCTGCTCTCCGCCCGCGCCCCACCCCCGCTCCTCCCGCCCCCGGTCGCGCCTCGCCCTCTCCCCGCCCGCGCCCCGCTCGCACGCCTCTTAGCGCACCACGATGCTGCGAAGAGGTGGTGCGCGGCGCGGTGCGACGGGCGGAGAGAGGAGGAAGGGCGCGCGGGGCAGGACAACGGCAGGCGGCGCGGCGGGGGTGATGCGCAGACAACGGAACGATCCCCGCAGCGGCGGAATCTCGTTAGGGCGCCACCCTCTGCCCCCCTCCCCCTGCTTCCGCCCCCGCGACCCCCTCCGCGAGCACCTGTCTGCTCGGCGGCGGCGGCCCCTTCCCCCGGGAGCGCGAGGCGGCTGCCGCCGGGCGGGGGCGGTAAACAATGCAACGCGAGCAAATTGTGTCGCGCAGAACTCCCCGCCCCCACCCCCACCCCGAGGGGGAGCGGGGGAGGGGGCGGCGCAGTCCCTTTAAATCACGCGTTCGCGCGCCACTTTCGCAGCGACGCGCTCGCCCAGCAGCCATTCATCAGGGGCGCTCGCGAAAATGTTTTCCCTTCTCTTCCGACGAGCTGAAGCGCCGTTCCCGCACCAGACAATGAGGCAGATGGTTGCGCTTCTTTGGCACTGTACGCAGGACAAACGCTTGTTTGTTGTTTTTTTTTTGTCGGCGTGTGAATCAGGAAATGTTGGGGTTGAATTGATGTTGTTGCAGCGGCGGAGGACCGGGCGGAAATTAGAGACCCCGGGTTTTTGAAATTGAAGTGATGCTATTGTTACTTGTGATGTTTTTCATCTTTACGCTCAAAGCTTCATATTTCTATCCGGGTTAAATTGCATTAATTACTCACTGTATTTGTTTGGTTTATCACGATGGGATTCATTGCCCATCGCGAAGTTTCATTTTATGAAGTTTCTTAATTATATGGAAGTGTATTTTTGACACCTACCTATCATTATGGATACAATTTTATAATTATAATGTTGTATTCTGAGATGTCCAATCAAAAATTATATTTTTTGTTGTAGCATTGCGAGACTATGCAAATAAGAATTTTTAACTTTTCCGACCCCGTGGTTTAATTTGTGTAGAAGGAAAT